>JAJOZX010010344.1:0-20000 GCA_023014485.1 Bathynomus jamesi
TATATATAATTGCATAATATATGAATATATATATATATATGAATATATATTCATATTGTTACCGTGCCGGGTGACAAGGCTGTCATACAATATTGCTGACCAAATTAACCATAACCCGGCAACAGTATCTCGGGGTGGTTACTTACTAAAAGAAAAACAACAGGTGCAAAACTAAGGAACAATAAACAGGCTGCTTTCAAAATAAACCTTATAATTAGAATTAGTGAAATATATACACGTTATTTACAACAATTCATAAATTCAATGAGAGCATAAGAGTACAGAAACACTGGCTAAATAATGTTTCTTTTCCTTTCTAACGCACGCCAGACAACTCCCAGCAAGTCTGCCAAGGTCTAGACCAAATAGTCTTTATCGGCTAAACACCTCGCACTACGAACTCCTGTGCCGTCGGCCAGTCCTTCGCTGCAGAACGTGCCTAAGAACGTGCACACCTCGTTGGTAGCCCACTACGACTCCTGTGCCGTCGGCCAGTCCTTCGTTGCCGAAACGTGCCTAAGAACGTGCACCAGGTAATCCGTTGCAGCGGGAAAATGGCCTGAGGATACAAACGACCGATCCATAATGTCGAACGCTGGGTGTGGGGTAGGCCTCCACACACTTGACCATATATATAGTCAACGAAACCAGACCCTGACCTTTGACTCAATCAGAAGGAGAGCACCGATACCTGCGAAGTAGCAAACTTGAGCAAACCCCATCCCATGATAAAATACGATACACAAATATTTACAACACGTCCAGCTCATCCTAATCTAACAAAAGTTATTAAATACCCAACCCAAACCCATTCAATATAATAACCTCATTTAATTTTCAGGAACCTAATTTAAATTAAAACAAGTCATAGTTTAAATCTTACCCACAACTTGGGCCGAGACGCCTCACTCCTCCGCTCTGGTGGTAACCTTGGCAATCAACCCTAACAAAGGAAAACATTTAACTTAAACTTATATCTAACCAAATAAAACCACCAACTTTCTATAAATAAACCGTATTATATACCATATTTTCAATATTACCACAAATAAATAACACCACTTATTATAACAGCACTATTTACCTTAAATTATGCTCCACTTTCCTTAAAGATTTACAGAAATCCAAAAACTCTCAATTCTCTGACCATAAATGCTTTCTATGCCAGCAGACCAAACAATACCAAGATTCCACCAGAGCAGAGTAAAGCTCTGCACGAAACTTCTAGAAGGTTTTTACCAACCACCTACACATTGACCCCAATAATTAATTTTTACCCATTACGCAATACATGAAAACAAAAATACGTTATAAAATATCTTTAACACTTGCGTTTCAACTTACTATACATATCACAGAGCAACTATATCAAAATTTCCATAAAGAGTTACTGTACATAGTTAATAAAGCCGAACCAAAAAATACAGAATACAAAAATTAAAAAATAATCTTTACAAAACATGGAAAAATTACCAACACTGTTACATTTCTCCCCTCTCAAGATTGGAAACCAATCTTAAGAAGAAAACTAATAATAAAACTTAAAATATTTCCACCAAAAGGTAAAAACTATTTAACCTGTATCTTTTCAAATCCTACGCTGACTTATTGCCGTCCTTTAACAGTTTAGATTTTGTTTTTCGTTTTACTTCGTATTCTAATACACGCTCCTGGACCCATGGTAAATCTTGTAATAATAATTTTGATCTTGTAACCCGTTTAAAATCAGGATTCAGATCCTCATCTCTCTCGCCTTGTTTATTCGTATCTGATAAACCTTTATAAAAAATAGTAAAATTTCCGCTCTCCTCCCCAGACGTTATACCTAATCTCATGGCTACCTCACTAATATCGACTTCGGTATTTTGTTCTCTTACCTCTTTCCTCTCTATATGTCCATCCTCAGATTCACTCAAAATTAGTTCCGAGGAGCATAATGTGTACGCTTCTTCACTTGAGGTAAACTATTCGCATGTTCTATTTTACTACTACACAAGTCTAAAGCTCACTCCATCTCCTCTCGTCTATTATGCTCTTTCTTCGTCCTCTCCAAAATCGCTGAAATCCTCCTGGAACGTCTCGAACCAATCCCCCATCTCGAAATCAAATGGAAGTACTGTACTTCCTCCTTCAACCTGAACTGCCACCTCTCTTGTACTGGATTCTGTCTGAATTGACTTATGAGCCACCTTTACCTGGTTAACCTTACAAACAGCCAACTTTTTGCACGTACTCCACTGGATTCGACAAGGTGGGTCCTGTCTCACTCCAGTGGAAGTTAACTGCATCTCACCTGAAGACTCCTCGGATTCTGCAAGTTCACCATTATACCTGTACCCAAATTTAATACCGGAATCCATTTTCGATCCATGAACATAAGGATGCCTTTTCTCTTCAAAACATCCCCGCTCAGGTTCTAACCTCTCATACACACCTTTCTGTCGCTCCCAGTATTCACGAAGATACAAAGGCGGATCCACCCACAACTTTAAATGAGAAAAGTGGACATTCATTCGTCTTCCTTGACCCTCAATTACATAAGCCATACCCCTTGACAACACTTCCACCACTGTGAATGGACCTTCATACCTGCCTTCCATCTTTCTTTCCAATGATCTGTCAACTGTTACAATCTTTTTCTTTACTTTCACACCCTTCCCATGCGGTACCCAATTAGGATGGCCTTCCCGCCACTGCATTTGTTCCTCTTGTGTAACTGGTAACATTTTCCCTCTCTCATGAATTTCGCACAGTATTTCTCAGCCGGAGTCATTCCAATTTCCGCATGGAGCGTGTTATTGTAGACTAAGATTGCTCTAGGCAGCCAAACATCCCAGTCATACCCCTTTTCACACAAATTCCTCAAGAATTCCGCTAACGTTCTATTCACTCTCTCTATTGCACCATTCGCAGCAGGTTTATATGGACTACTATACACATGCCCAATTCCAAATTTTTCTAGCATAGTAGTAAAACACTCGCTCCTAAATTCTTTTCCATTATCGGAAAGAATCTTTGAAGGAATACGTACAAAACTGGGTAAGACATGCTCTTCAAAAGCTTTAGTTACACATTTGGCAGTTTTATCTCTCAATGGTTTTATTACTGCCCATTTACTACAATGGTCAACTGCAACTAAGCATGCAACATAACCTCTCGGTGTCTTAGGCAAGGCTAACAAATCTACAGCTACAAGTTCAAAGGGTACTTTTACCTCTATCTTCCATATTGGGGGATATACCACTTGGTGCCGTTTTTAGACCAAAACTCAAACTTTTAAATCTATATTGACCACTTACAGTTGAAAACGCAGTGAAATCGCGACTTTCCTCTTCTACAGGCATCTGGTAATAACCGCGAAGCAAATCCATGGAAGTGAACTACTTCATACCATGCAACCCAAACACCGCTTCACTCAAATTAGGCATAGGAAATCTATCTGCTTTAGTAACCACGTTCAGTTTTCTATAATCTACACATAATCGTATAGACCCATCCTTTTTACGAACTGGCACGATAGGAGAACTCCATTCAGAAGCACAGGGCTCCACAATGTCACGCATACATAACTCTCTAACCTGCTTTTCAACCTCCTCATTCATTTCTCTATTAAATCTACGTGGTCGCTGGTATATCGGAGTGTAATCATTCAATACAATCTTATATGGAGTCATACGTGCGCGCCCAATATCCGAGTCACTTTTACTAAAAACATTCCTGTGTTTCCATAACACACCCCAAACGACCTGTCGCTCTTGCTCATTAATTACATCAGACAAAGACACTTTACTCTGAAGGGATTCTTCATTCCATTCCTTACAATCTTCATTCCACCTGCTTCATGTACTAACGTGTTCACCGCGTAAGTAAATTCTTTATCGAGCTCTTCCAACTTTGCATTATCAACCATTGAATACGCAGTCGTAATCCTTGCATTTTCTTTTAATCCTAATTTACCAGGTATCAACTTTCTCACTAAAATAAAACTCTCTTCACTTTCCCAGTTAATCAAGCCAGGCCAAACTCTCAATAACTTATCAAACTTCGGATTCACAGAGTCACCATCGACAAATAACACATCATCGTCGTCCCTTTCACATTCCGCACAACATTCCCGTGGTTTAAAACTATTATAAGGCCTCCTAACTTTAACTCTAATCCATTTATCCTCTTCCAGTATCACGTTCTCAGCCATACAAATTGGAACATAAGAGACCATTCTCAAACATTTATTCACATTCACACCCACATACAGCTCCTCTTGCTCATCATTTTCATTAGCCCTTTTAAAGCATCTTCTACCCACATTAAGTTTAATTTTATTTTTAACCAGGAAATCAATCCCAAGAATTACTGGTTGACCAGAATTGTTAACTACCAAAAATTCACTCTCTCCATAATTCACACCATGTATCATCACATTCACTCGAACCTTCTTTGTCACTAATATACCCTCACTTTCCACCCCAACTCCATGCAGCCTTATCTTGCATTCTTCCATACACAACTCAGGTAAACTCGTGGCAAGGTTAGTATCCATCACACCCATTTGTGCTCCCGAATCAATCATTGCCACCACCCCAACTCCATTCAAATGAACTACCAATTCCATCAAGTCTTGTGCCTCAAGCTCTTGATTATTGCTTTTAGTCATCCCCATAGCAAACACCACCGTACTGTCAACTTTACTTTCTACTTTACACTTCCGACGTACTACCTGCGGCAAAGATATTTGCTCCCTTACCTGCCCCCTTTCACCCATCTGCTCACTTGAAACAAATTCAGCAGCCTCGGGATTCAAATTTAAAATCTTATTGCCTGCATCCTCACTTTCCAGCGCCTCTATCAACAGCCCCGACTCGTAATTACCAGAGCCGGGGCTAATTAGTTTCCCTTATTACCGTCGATCGACTTTTTCCCTTTCACATTCTCACGTGCATTCTCGAGCATAGGACATCTAGATATGACATGCCCTTCCTCCTCACACAAATAACATTTAGGTTTCTTTCCCTGGCCTTGTGGTCTTTTCCCATAAAAATCACCCCTAACATTACAGTCACTCACCATGTGCTGGTCACTCCCACACGCGAAACACCAACCATTCAGCCTCCAACAATTTTTCTTCACATGCCCAGATCTACGACAGAAATGACACCACCACCCTCTTCTCACCTTGTGCGCCTGTTCCTGACACGTCATTCATCCAAGGCCTATTTTGTCCATGCATCCATTGTTGACCTTGCTCATGCATCCATGGTTTACCCTGCCTAACCGCACCAGCATACGGCATTCGAGAATCCTCATTCATGTTCATAGCACTCTCAGGAAAGGCAGTCCAGACCGGAATAGCATCATCCTTACGTACCACCTTCTCTTCTTCCTCAAGCTCGTCTTCATCTAGAGCCCACCTTACCATATCCTTCCATTTGACGTTGGCACTCTCTCTCTCAGTTCCAAGCCTAATTTTAATTCTTCGTGCTACCTTAGAAGGAACAGACTTCAAAAACTGACCTTTCAGAGTCTCCACGTCGCGTTTACCTTCAGGAACTGCTGCCTCGTAAGTTGTTTGCAATCTTAGGGCAAAATCACTGTAGCGTTCTCCTTTCTTGATTTCCATACGCCAAAACTCTCTCTGTAACTCAGTCTGCTCGTTATCTCTTTCTTCCTTACACCAGTTCTTAAGGCGGGCTATGATGGTCGTATAAGAGACTTTCGGGCGATACACACTGTAATAGGTTTTTAAAATTGGTCCCTCTAGAAAATTCCTAAGCTCTACTATCCACCTGTTTTTATCCTTACCAAGTTGTTCACCCGCGTACCGTTCGAAATCTTCCATAAATGCATCAAATATCTGAATACGTTCAACACCAAATTTTAACGGTTTAACTGCCTTAACACTCCTACCTCTTTATCATACCTAAGAATCTCAAGAAGCTCACCAGCTATTACTATTAAAATTCTATTAGTCGCCTCCTGGTGAGAAATTCCAGACTTTTCTAACTCCAATAACCTCTTCAACCAAAACCTACCACCTTGACCCTGTTGGGACTCTTCAACCTCAATCTGTACTACCATCCGTCGTGTACTTACGAGTCTTTGCCTAGACCCATGCGATACTTTTTTCTTTTGCCTCGTTCGTCGTTCATCAGGCTCCGTGTCACTCTCTTCATACGTATCCTCTCTGACCTGGTACTGCACTTTTTTCCCCGACGTACCTTTTGGCATAGCTCCCTTTTGCTTATACTTCAATGCTTCTGTAACAGACTCCAAGGTAAACACCACACTATCTATATTAACCGATTCATGACTTAGAGCCTCCTGAAATTTCATTAAATACGTCATTGCCGCACTATCACTCGATTTTTCTCCTTGAAACACTGCCTCTAACGCGCAGGCCTGTTTACTTTCATCACCAGACATAGTTACGAAAATCAGAAAAGGACAATAGAATCAAAGACCTGAACCCTGTAAAAGACCCCCCTAAAATATATAGGCCAAAAGCGTGTAAAAATAACCTATACAAGAAAAAAAAAAATATAAATACAAACCCAATGTACGAGTATATACGCAATATATATCCCTAAAACAAAAAAAACGTAAACAAAATGATTAAATATACACAATTTCACGCAAAAAACAATGAACTTACAGAAAAAAAAATACAAAACAAGCAAATATAAAAAAAAAAAAAACGTTGGGCGCCAAATATGTTACCGTGCCGGGTGACTAAGGCTGTCATACAATATTTCTGACCAAATTATACCAAAAACCCGGCAACAGTATCTCGGGATGGGTTACCTTATAAAAGAAGACAACAGGTGCAAAACTAAGGAACAATAAACAGGCTGCTTTCAAAATAAACCTTATAATTATAATTAGTGAAATATATACACGTATTTACAACAATTCATAAATTCAATGAGAGCATAATAGTACAGAAACACTGGCTAAATAAATGTTTTCTTTTCCTTTTTAACGCACGCCAGACAACTCCCAGCAGGTCTGCCAAGGTCTAGACCAAATAGTCTTTATCCGGCTAAACACCTCGCACTACGAACTCCTGTGCCGTCGGCCAGTCCTTCGCTGCAGAACGTGCCTAAGAACGTGCACACCTCGTTGGTAGCCCACTACGACTCCTGTGCCGTCGGCCAGTCCTTCGTTGCCGAACGTGCCTAAGAACGTGCACCAGGTAATCCGTTGCAGCGGGAAAATGGCCTGAGGATGACAAACGACCGATCCGTAATGTCGAACGCTGGGTGTGGGGTAGGCCTCCACACACTTGACCATATATATAGTCAACGAAACCAGACCCTGACCTTTGACTCAACCAGAAGGAGAGCACCGATACCTGCGAAGTAGCAAACTTGAGCAAACCCCATCCCCATGATAAAAGTACGATACACAAATATTTACAACACGTCCAGCTCATATCCTAATCTAACAAAATTTATTAAATACCCAACCCAAACCCATTCAATATAATAACCACATTTAATTTTCAGAACCTAATTTAAATTAAACAAGTCATAGTTTAAATCTTACCCACAACTTGGGCCGAGACGCCTCACTCCTCCGCTCTGGTGGTAACCTTGGCAATCAACCCTAACAAAGGAAACATTTAACTTAAACTTAATCTAGCAAATAAAACAATCACTTTCTATAAATAAACCGATATTATATACCAATATTTTCAATATTACCACAATAAATAACACCACTTATTATAACAGCACTATTTACCTATGCTCCACTTTCCTTAAAGATTTACAGAAATCCAAAAACTCTCAATTCTCTGACCATAAATGCTTTCTATGCCAGCAGACCAAACAATACCAAGATTCCACCAGAGCAGAGTAAAGCTCTGCACGAAACTTCTAGAAGGTTTTTACCAACCACCTACACATTGACCCCAATAATTAATTTTTACCATTACGCAATACATGAAAACAAAAATACGTTATAAAATCTTAACACTTGCGTTTCACTTACTATACATATCACAGAGCAACTATATCAAAATTTCCATAAAGAGTTACTGTACATAGTTAATAAAGCCGAACCAAAAAATACAGAATACAAAAATTAAAAAATAATCTTTACAAAACATGGAAAAATTACCAACACTGTTATATATATATATATATATATATATATATATATATATATATATTTCATATTCATATCCCAAGACCAAGTGTATGCTCTTCAGCAGAAGAAGACTCAATCCTTTCTGGTGATCTAGGAGAGCGAGGTGACGTTGGAGGGATTGCTTCAGGTGCTTGAGATGGGGAACCCAGTTGAGCCGTCGGTCTAGAGTCACGCCCAGAAATCGCTTGGAGGGTACCACCTCAAGAGGATTGCCGTATAACGTGACAGAGGGAACTCTCCCACACCACATGGGGCGCAGACCAACGCGCGCTCCTTCGCCTTTACACTTCCATGGTCCAGTCGAAGCTGGACTATGGCAGTGTAGCATACGGTTCAGCCTCCAACGCCTGCTTCCGTATCTTGCCTCCGGTGCTTTCCGCTCTTCCCCAGCCTCCATCCTTCAAGTGGATTGCAATTACCTCCCTCTCGCCCTCCGACGGGGTCTGCTCCTCATGAGGACATACCTCCGTGCACAGAGACTACCATCTTCGCTTCTGTGCGCGGCGATTTCTGAACTCCCACCCAGGGGACTGAGCTGGCACCTTACTGAAGCGGTCCGCTCTTTCCTGGACCTTTCCAACATGGCCGCCCCCCTCAGTTATCCCCATTTCATACAGCATCTACCTTCCCTGACTCCTCACCCCTATTAAGTTTTGCAGGGACCTGTGTGCCCTACCAAATACTACCACGATCGCTACGGCATACAGGTCTCTCTTCCTAGAACACGCAACGCAACAGACGGACACAGCCTCTTTATACAGATGGTTCCCGCTCAGAAGTTGGTACGGCCGCCTCAGCAGTGACACTGGATCAGCCGTTTTCTCGAGGCGTCAGACTGCCCCGTGAGGCCTCGATGTTGATGTTCTCAGCAGAACTCTTCGAGATTATGGAGGCCCCCGAGAAAGTGCGCACCCACTCTACCAGCTCCTTTGTCATTTATTCAGATTCCCAAAGCGCACTTCTCTCCTTCGAGAGATTTAACCCCACCCTCCACCCGCTCGTCTGTAACATCCAGCAAATCTTCCACTTTAACAACTTTCCAACACAAAACAATCGCCTTCTGCTGGGTCCCGGCACATGTCGGTATCCAGGGTAACGAGGAGGCGGACCGCACGGCAAAGACGGCCTGCTTACTACCGGCCTCCTCCCGGCCCCTCCCTTTCTCCGTCTTCTTCCCGACACTCCGCTCCCACTTCCGCTCCATCTGGCAGCGGGAATAGGACCAGGCCACATACAACAAACTCCACAAGATCAAACCGCAATTAATATATTAGGCTTCCTCATTCCACCGATCTCGCCATAAAGAAGTGATTTTAGCCTATCCGCCTACGACACACACGCATTACGCATGGCCACCTTATAGCTAAATCGCCAGCCCCTCTCTGCCCTACCTTACATACCCCTATCACCGTCGTACACCTGGTCGAGTGCCCAAACCTGTCCGCTCTTCGTCGTGGGTGTTTCCCTCTCTTGTTCAGAGATTTTCCTTTTCCTCACCCATTCTCATCTGCTTCATCGCATCTAAGGACATACCCCTCCTACCGCCTATCCAGCAACTGAACCTTACTCACTCCTCTAGTCTACCATCCCCAACCCAGTGACACCACCCACCCACTGTCTCGCCGAGATATGTACCACTCTCCCTAGGTACGAATCGGCGGTAAAATAAAGGCAAAAAAATCTACGAGAAAAACACGTACACATGTGAGGTGAAGATGATGAACAAATCAAACGGCACAGTCGAAATTATTATTTTAGAAGTAAAAGAACTGAACCTAACCATTATGAATGTCTTCAGCCCACCAAACACCACACAAAGTGAATTCCAATTCGCTGCAAATGGAATAGAAAACATGTTAAAATTACTTTAAACTCCAGAAGCAAATATTTTAATCTGAAAATTTTAATTTCCCATTCATAACATGGAAGGCGATGATGACCTGAAGGAGGCGGTGCATGACTGGCTACGCACATAGCCAAAAACATTCTTTTGTGATGGCATTAGGAAGCTTGGAGATCGCTGGACTAAGTGTATTGAGAAACAGGAAGACTATGTTGAGAAGTGATGTGTTTATAATCTATCAGATGTGAAAATAAAATTGTGAAAATAAAAAGTGCGGATACTTATTGAATTACCCTCGTATATTGAGAAGTTTCTTGGTAACATAACGAAAGATATAACCCACGCCAAAAAGCTATTAGATGTTATGGAACATTATGCCCTTACCCAGGAAATCTGTGAAGACACGAGAAAAGAGAACGTTTTGGATTTAATTTTGACAAATGACAATGAGATATAATAAATAAAAAGGTAACACACAAATTTTTCCGACCATAACCTAATCGATATGCAATTGAAGTTAGCACTCAGAGGTCCGAAAATGCATCCCAGAGAGACAGAAGGAATATCTGAAGATTTAAACAATGAATTCAAAGAAAATAAATTGGGAAAGTGTAAGTAAAGATTTTAAAAAAATAAATTGGGAATTGCTACTTCACGAGAAGATTCCAGAAGAAATACTATGTATAACAGAAACAGAAACTAAACCTACATTACTGAAACATGTTCCAGAGAGACAGAGAGAGAGAAAGAAAAGAAAAAGTAGCCAGCTAGAGAGAAAAATCAGGGCTCTATTTAGACAACGGAAACAAACCATAAACCATCTCCACAGATGCAGAACTGATGCACGGCGACTCAAACTACAGAGGAAACGATGCGAAATAGAAATGGACCTAAGACAAACATTCGTACATAAGACAAACGAGGAGGAAAGCAAGATAGCAGAAAATATAAAAAATAACCCCAAATACTTCTATTCATTTGCGAAAAGAAAAATGCGGTGTAAAGAGAGTATTGGTCCATTGATAGAAGGGAGGCTGAATACACAAATGACCCATAAAAAATTAGCGAACATGCTTTAGGTGTTTAGCATCTGCTTAAGGTGTTTAGCAACTCGGTGTTTAGCAACCCAAAGTCCGAGAAGAAAGTAGAAACGCAAGATGAATTTTTCAATATTGATACAAACCAGCCGAGAACAAACGCCCGCACAAATCTATTAATAGACTTAGAGTTCTTGGAAGAGATTTAATTAAGGCTCTATCACAGATGCGAGCCAATTCAGCACCGTGGCCAGACACATGGAGTGCCACGTTTCTGAAGAAATGTAAAGAGAGCATATTGAAGCCGCTATACTTACTATGGAGGAAAGCACTTGACACAGGACAAATTCCACTTCCATTAAAAAGCGCGAACATTGGCCCCCCTCTTATTTAAAAGTGGTAACAGAGCAATGCCCAAGAATTATTGGCCAGTAGCTCTCACCTCACACCTTATAAAGTGCTTTGAACGTATAATTAGAGGCAAAACTGCTTACTACCTAGAAGAAAAGAACTTGTGCAACCCAAATTAAGATGGCTTCAGGTCTTGAAGATCATACCTATCATAGCTATTAGACTACCACGAGACATTGGAAACAGTGTGTAGAGAACAAAACATAGATGTAATACAGTATATACCGACTTTGCTAAAGCCTTCGATAAATGTGACTATGGAATTATAGCACACAAACTTAAAAATACAGGAATTACTGGAAAGCTAGGAAGATGGATATTTAATTATCTGACTCAAACAACACAGAGTGGTAGTAAATGGAGTTAAATCGGAAGTCTCAGAAGTCGTGATCTCTGTCCCACAAGGTACAGTATTAGCTCCCTTCCTGTACATAATTGTTGCAGATATTGATGCAGATATTGATGACATTATTGTATCATGTTTCGCAGATGACACAAAGATATGTAAGGATATATTGAACGAAGGTGACATAAAAAAATTACAAAACGACATTGAAACATTATTTAAGTGAGCAGAAGACAACAATATGAAGTTCGATGAAGAAAAATTCCAACTTCTAAGATATGGCAAGGTGTCGTGAGAGTAAAACTGACATTACGTGAGTTCCCCGGGTATAGGACCTATGTCCCTATCGGGGAACGACCGGTTACTCCCCCTCAGCATAGGTTTCGAAGGAATTTACGAAGGGGTCCGGGGCTCAGGAGATCCCCCATCCCCTACCGATGATGGAGTTGAAGTTTTGACACGTGACCGACCATTGCACCCCGTCGGTTAGCCTATGATTCCAGTTTCGGGCTAGGAGTCGGGGGGAAAACTTCTCCCCTATCCTTTAGCCTATGGATAGGCCCCCCGGAGATCGCGTATCTCCGGGCGGTATTGGGTTCCCGGAGTCAAGGGATCGCCGATAAGTCTTTCGTGGTACGACACGTGACGGCCGACCATTGCACCTCGTCGGTTAGCCTATGATTCCAGTTTCGGGCTAGTAGTCGGGGGGAAAACTTCTCCCCTATCCTTTAGCCTATGGATAGGCCCCCCGGAGATCGCGTATCTCCGGGCGGTATTGGGTTCCCGGAGTCAAGGGATCGCCGATAAGTCTAAACATGTTTCGGGACAACCTGGAGAATTTTGCGAATGGAGCTCGTAGCCGCGTAAAGTAGCCTCTGTAGCCGTTCAATTAATTCTCGGTTCCCCGCCGGGTACCTATCGAAGTTTGACCGTGTCTAACAGCACCTATCAAAAGGTATGGCCGGGGTGAGCCCAGCCCGGCCGCAGACCCCTCTATAACCCACGCGTTGACTTATAAGTAGCGCGGATAGGGCCTATGACTGTGCCCAAAATTTTCCATCAATCGCGCAACTAACGCCTCGGCTCGTTGGAGCAGCTGTCTCCCCGGTGCCTAGGGCGGCCCCTAGGGCTAGCGATCGGCAATAAGTAGAAGATGGAAAGCCGCGGATTGGGCTAAAAAAGCGCCTAAATCTCGTGAGCTTCAATGGGTAGGTAACATCTATGCGAGGGGTGAGAATGTGAGTTTTAGTCCCTTCTCACGTATCTACCAGTTGAATTAATCACCGTAGCAATGTGAGAAAGGAGGCTGCCTATTTCGAAAACTCACAACTTCCTCATTGGGTTGTGTAGACCGTGAGGCTGACTAAATTCTCTGAAGGTTCCCCGATTCTTCTTGTAACGTATCGGGAAATTATTTTTCTCTGTTTAAAACGTAAGGTTTCTGAAGAGAGCAAGGCTCGAAGGAGAAGACAAAGATATGCTCTTACTGTAGTTTACTGCTAAAATGTTACAGGTAATGCTCAGCCTGTAAGTCAGGTCAGTTAAAATCAGAATGAACATTGGAGAAATTTTATGGGCTTATATACTAAAATATTTACTGACATCATTATCATTTAATGGTGGTCTGTTTTTTGTTTTTTATTCTGAATAGGCTGATTTACTTTGCAAAATATTAAAGACAAAATAAATATTTTAGCTGTAGCAATGTCTAGACTGCTAAGCAAGAGGAAGCCATATTTTTATTTTAAACCGCATATTGACAGATCGGATGTTATCATGATCAGCCGGGTTAATTAAAGCGGAAATTGAAATATGCCTTCCATCACGAATTACAATTAAAAACGGAAATTGAAATATGCCTTTCATCACGAATTACAATCAAACACGTACTTGAGCAAAAATTAAATGCTTAAGTTTCAAAATTAAACGTTAAGCAGGACATGACCATCTTTTACAACGAAGAGAGAATGTATAGAAGAAATGAACATTGCAGAATTTAACACGATTACACTACTAAGCCAAATCTAAAAAAAAAATGATTAAGTAGTTTAAAAAGAGAGAATTCACCAATTATAAAATAGAAAGCAAATCAATAATTTATCCAAACTCGTGTCAGAGTTATGCGACTTTGGATTTATATGTCAAAATGAATATGTGAATATAAATATACATAAGAATATAAGGATTATATAAATATACGAATTATACGAATGAAAATAAGAATTATATGAATGTAGGAATTATTCATTGTTCATTTTTACACACACACATATATATATATATATATATATATATGTTAGAGCTCCGCCCAATTTATGTCACTATCTTTTATGACGTGTCTTTCATGTCACTATCTTTCAACCATTCCTGAATACAGAGACCTCCATCGGCCTCAGATAACATCGGAGGCTGACGCCAGATAGCCTATGTTCTTTCTCGGCCTCAGTTACCCCTATCCCTCAAGTCTCATCCAAATCTGGCCAGTGGTTTGGCCGGCCATAAGAAACAAACAAAGAAAGAAACAAAGTTCGCAGGCAGTTCGACTGTCACAATTATTAGTATAGATAAGGTTCCATTATGATTACTGCAAGTCTATATGAACAGTTACCACAATACAACTTTTTATATACTAGTGAATTTGAACCAAAAACAGAAATTACACAACCAACCTCCACACTCCCTCATTCTCCTTCCCCACCCACGAGTCTTCTTTCTATTACGCTTGCTCATCATTATCATATACTTATCCTTTCTAGATGTTTTTCGCTTCCATCCTTAACCTGTTTTGTTCTTCACATCCCCAGTTTGTGAGTGGTGAGAAAATGTTTTGGAAACAGTAGACAATGCAACTCCAGCTTTAGCAGCAATTTGTCTTTGAGTGTTGCCTTCTTTATGGAGAACAATAATTTTGGATCTTTTCCGTTTGACTGCCGCCATTGAAACATAAGAGGTGAGTGCCCCCAGCCTTCTTTACTTAGCCTTATAAGGCTAGCTAACGAAAATATCACGACCTAACCTAACCAATCGTTAGGTCAACTGTACGACCTTGACGATTGGTTAGGTTAGGTCGTGATATTTTTGTTAGTTAGCCTTATAAAGCTAACTAAAGAAGGCTGGAGTTTTATTATGTTTCAATGGCGGCAGTCAAACGGAAAAGATCCATAATTTTCAACCTATTTTTATATGAAATTTCTTTATTTGGAGCCATTATACTATCTTTTCCATAAAAAAATTAGAAGATGAGACATTTTTTGTATTAAAGTTTAACAAATAAGAATATTTTTAAAGCAACTTGCGATTACATGAGGGTATAAACATGTGTGTTACTATATCCAATTCAGTAGTATAGTATATTTACCAGTAAAGAACCTGGCCCCCAAAATTAGCAAAATCAATAGAAACTAGTGGTGTACTGATTCATCGGCATTGGCAGAATCGGCCATTTTTCAGGCATTGGCATCGGCCAAATTTAGCCGATTCTCTTATTGATTATTTGAAATTTTAAAATTTACATTACAAAACAAAATCTACATTTACAGAAAATTGAACACCAAAAAACGCTGATAATTTATACTCATTTCAAAGTGTAATTATATAAAAATATTTTACATTCACACAAATGGCAAAGCATAATAAGTTAAGTTGTCCATAAATTTACATTTTCTCGACTAGTATCTAATCTTTAAATATCATAAACTATTGTAATGTAATTGGTTGTGTGATGTCTATTTTTGGTTCAAATTCACTAGTAAATAAAAAGTTGTGTTGTGGTAACTGTTCATATAGACTCGCTGTAATCATAACATATACACAATCATACACATATACACATATATATACATATATATATATGCACATATATATACACTATATATACATATATATATGTATATATATATGTATATATGTGATGAATAAAACCACGAAGGGAAAAGAAACACAAAGTGGTGCTCAAGCGCTTTCGTCTAATGACATCCTCAGGAACATTGGAGTGAAAGGAGAGTTCAAGACAATATATAGGTTATAAAAATAAACATATATATATATATAGTAAGTATAGAAATAAAAATTGTTGGAGGAGCAAACACATTTGTACGGAAAAATGACAATTTTAGCACTTTGCCCGAAATTCAACATAAATTGAAATGGCTTGTTTCCAGCCAATTTTTTATAGTTATTGTCTGAATGGTAAACAGGTCACAAAAGAATAAAGAAATAAAAATAAATATAAATATAAATTGGAAAAAATTACAAAATAATGCCTTAGTGATATATACGTCACAACCGAAATAAACAAAGAAATAAACCAACAGATTAAAAAAACACAAAAATTGTAAGTGGAGTCTACAAATTCAAGCTCAAAAGTAAAGTTTACAATCAATATAATAGATAATGCCAAAATGATATATATGTCACAAAGAAATAAAATAAAGAAATAAACCCAAAAAAAAAGAAATTGAAAAATAAATTGTAAGAGAGGCACCCAAATTTATAATGGAAAAAAGTTACCAAAGGTTTTTAGTTATTGTCTGAATCATGCATACTATGGTCACAAACGAATAAAAAAGTACAAGTAAATATAAATTGGAAAACAAAATGATGCCTAGATGATATATAAAGAAGTATAAAAATATGTACGATATATATATAAGGTATATAAACGCAATATATAAGGAATATATATATATATATACACACACACACACACACACCACACACACACACACACAAACACACACATATATAAGAGAAAAATTACCAAGGGTTTTATAGTTATTGTCTGACAGATCCGTAGGTCAAAAAAGAATAAATAAAAAAAAATAAATATCAATTGGAAAAATTACAAATAATGTCTCAGTGATAGATAAAGACAAAAAAATTATATAAGAAATACGTACAACTACACATGTACACCTGCAAAACCAAATATATATATATATATATATATATATATATATATATATATATATATATATATATAAGAAATATGCATACAACAATAAATTGAAAAATAAAATTGTAAGAGAAACAAAAATTTATAAGGAAAAAGAGACAAAAAAACAAATTTTTACTAAAGGTTTAGCAACCTGCCCTTTTTGTTTAAATCCATTCTGAAGGAATTCAGAGCAACAGGATCGAGTTGAAACAAACCTTTACTCATGTTAAAGTTATTTGTAAGTTGAATTATAGCAGACTCAAGAATATTTCTATGAACAATGTTGTTTGAGTGAAACAAAACTGAAGCATTATTCCAATCAATACAATGGGATAACTCTGACAAATGGACAAAAAGGGCACTGGACAACTGTCCCGTTCTAACGGAATATTGATGCTGTTTTACACGCGTTTGCAAATCCTTTCCCGTCTGACCTATGTAAAAGGAATCACATTGCTTACATCCAATTTTATAGATAATGCCTAAATTATTGGTAGGGCTATTTTTTACTATGATGTTTTTCACAATATTGTTATATGAAAAAACTACACTGATATCCAAAAGTTTAAGTACATTAGCAATGCCTAAGAAGCCCGGGAAAAATGGAAGTAGTAAAATATTCTTTGACAAGGTGCGAGTGTTATTATTCACACGATAGAAGGTTCGTTTAGCCTTATTAAGACAAGATTCCATGAACGCAGATGGGTAACACAGCTCACTTCCAATACCGTTGATATTTTCCAATTCGGCATCGATGTATTCCGGACTGGCGATCCTAAGAGCGCGGAGAAACATTGAGGAAAATATGGCCTTCTTAATAGAGGTGTCATGTCCCGAGTAAAAGTGTACGTAGGACAAATTGTTTTTTTTTTCCGATAGATACTAAACTTAAAACCTGGGCTATCCCTATGTACACGCACATTCAAAAACGGGATTGAGTTGTCATGTTCCACTTCTAAAGTAAACTTAATGGAGGGGTCTTGGTCATTTAACTGAAGGAGGAAATCATCCAGGTACGATTCATGGGCCAGATACACGAAATATCGTCGACGTACCGCAACCATGGGATGCCAACCCCTAGGATTCTCGGAATGTAAGTAATTTCAAAAAACTCCATACAAATATTGGAGAAAAGGGGCGACAAAGGGTTGCCCATGGCCATCCCAAAAACTTGTTGATAATGCTCGCCATTGAAACTGAATTTACAATTCTTGATACAAAGCTTAATAAGTTCCAAAACAATGTGTGCAGGTAATGGCAGATCAGTTATGTAATTCTCGGGCGAGAAAGTCAAGCATATCATCAATCGGCACTTTTGTGAACAATGAACAAACGTCAAAACTGATCAATCTATCGTTGTATTAATGCGAACATTATTCATTTTTTCAGTAAGATCCATGGAATTTTTTACGTGTGAATCAGAGATAGTTCCAAGAATGGGGGACAAGACATTAACAAGCCATTTGGAGAGAGTATAGGTAATAGAGCCCACCGAGCTAATAATAGGTCGCATAGGGTTACCCGGTTTGTGGGTTTTAATAAGACCATAAAGATTAGGCAGAGAAGGTGAAGTGGACAAGAAAAGGAGAATTAAGTCCTTATGATCTTTGAGAATGCGTTTCAAGCCACTATTGAATGATTTGATGACATCATCCTGCGGGTTCTTCCTAAGTTTCACGTATGTGACGGGGTCCTGAAGCAGCTCGTTCATCTTTCTAATGTAGTCCACTTTGTCCATAATGACTAAGGTGTTAGCCTTGTCTGCTTTAGTAATATGGAGCTCACTATCTTTTTTTAATTGTGAAAGGCTATTGCGGAAACGTTTAGGAAAGTTATCTTCGTAAGTAATATTCGCAGCACCATAGACAAGGCCTTTAACTATGTTAACCAAAGACTGAGGACCACAGTGACCATAGTATGCATGATTCAGACAATAACTAAAAAACCTTTGGTAATTTTTTCCCTTATAAATTTGGGTGCCCCTCTTACAATTTATTTTTCAATTTTTTTTTTTTGGGTTTCTTTATTTTATTTCTTTGTGACATATATATCATTTTGGCATTATCTATTATATTGATTGTAAACTTACCTTTTGAGCTTGAATTTGTAGACTCCACTTACAATTTTTGTTTTTTTTATCTGTTGGTTTATTTCTTTGTTTATTTCGGTTATGAGGTATATATCACTAAGGCATTATTTTGTAATTTTTTCCAATTTATATTTATTTTTATTTCTTTATTCTTTTGTGATCTGTTTACCATTCAGACAATAACTATAAAAAATTGGCTGGAAACAAGCCATTTGAATTTATGTTGAATTTTGGGCAAAGTGCTAAAATTGTCATTTTTCCGTACAAATGTGTTTGCTCCTCCCACAATTTTTATTTCTATACTTACT
Source organism: Bathynomus jamesi (assembly GCA_023014485.1). Classification (NCBI taxonomy): domain Eukaryota; kingdom Metazoa; phylum Arthropoda; class Malacostraca; order Isopoda; family Cirolanidae; genus Bathynomus; species Bathynomus jamesi. Next base: position 19,119 of record JAJOZX010010344.1, read on the forward strand.
ATATATATATATATATATATATATATATATATATAAATATATATATATATATATATATATATATATATATATATATATTATATATATATATTATATAATAGGGCGTCCCAAAAAAATGTATTCACACTTTAACAGCTGATAGCTCAATTGATGTTTCTTTCTTTCCAAGTTAAACCCATTAGAATTAATAATGGCAGTCAGACTAAGCTTTGAACAAAGGAAATTCATTCTAAAATGCTACTGGAAGTGTGAAAACGCAGTTGAAGTGCAAAGACAGTTTAGGAGGGAGTTTCAAACAGATCCACCAACGCGACTTACCATCACTCGAATTAGAGATAAGTTTGAAGCCGATGGAACTGTTCAGAATGTCCACAAGAAGCGTTCCGGAAGACCACTGACATCGACAAGCCCCACAAAGCAAGAAAGAGTACTGGAAACGTATCACCAAAGTCCAAGAAAATCTGTGCGGCAAGCGAGTCGTGACGTAGGAATTTCAGAATCGTCTGTCCAACGCATTTTGAAGCGCTGTTAATGGAAAAGTTACATTCCAAGATTAGTCCATGCTATTAATGAAGATGATCCGGACCGAAGAGTGGAGTATTGCGAGTGGTACTTGGCACGATGTGGATGTGGATTGGACGAAGGGGTTTCGTAGAATACCCTCCGCGTTCACCAGACCTCACACCACTAGACTTTTTTTATGGGGATACTTAAAAGACAAAGTCTACGCTATAAAACCTGCAACAGTCGCTGAATTGAGAGCAGCCATTGAACGAGAATGCACACAAATACCAAAAGAAATGTTTCGTGATGTTTGCGATTCCATTGCTTCGCGTTATCAGCAGTGCCTGGACCAGAACGGACATCAGTTTGAAAACAGGC
>JAJOZX010010344.1:27500-32500 GCA_023014485.1 Bathynomus jamesi
AAATAAATTATCTCGTAAGTGCCATGTACGTTGTATTATATTTAACATCTTAATTGTCTATTAATAAGAAACACTGTAAAAACAAAACAAAGTTATAGTAACTGTTTAATTGTAATTAACTGTAATACTTTAATTTAATATAACGTAATGTACTTTAATGAAACTGTAATTAACAATAACTTGTAATGTACTTCATTGAAACTGTAATTAAATGTAATGATTTAATTTATCATGTAAGAATGTACTTCAAAATGGAAGTGTAATTAAACAACAAGTGAATATGAATTAATTGGTAATTGTAATCGTAATTGTAATGAACCAAAATTAATACGTACTCAGTCATGTACTTAATTTGTACTTGTGTACTATTACGAAATGATATCGCCTTCATAAATATAGACGGCGAAAAATACAAATTATTTTTTATTTTTATTTTTTTAATTCTTATTTGCAATCATTCAAAAATATCTGATGTGTTTAAAAAAAAAGGGGGGAAACTTAACCTTCGACTGTCTCCCCCCAAACATTTAGGCTATATTATACATGTACTTGTAAAATTAGGGACCACTTCATCTAAGGCTCTTCTTCATTGCACTTCTTCATATTAGCACCTCATTAGGAGCGGGCAGAGGCCCCTTGCCTCCTTAACTTAACTTTTTAGATTCCGGCCTGAGCATTGGTCGAAAGAGGTCGAACCTCTACCCTTGTAAATTCAGAGAACTAACTGTACATTCTTAGAAGTAAACTAAATGTAAGAGAAAGTTTTTATCTTTTCCTTCGAGCCGTGCTCTCTTCAGAACTTAGTCAAGTCGACAAGTTATAAAAGAAAAGTCGATAATTTTAGTATACGAGAAAGGATCAGAGTATTATAGCAAGAGAAGAAGTAATAATTCTCGACCCATAAGCGAGAGAAAGAGACAACCCAAGCACCATAGAAGATATTGGCATAACAGTCTGGCGAGTCTGTAGCCAAGGGTTTAACAGAGTGGCGACCCACCATTTAAGGCGACCGAAAAGAATTATAGAAAAGTATAAAGAAGAAACATCCGTTGCTTGCCTCCTAACTAGAACCCCCGTCGATTCCGAACCGACTCAGGGCCATAAAGGGGGGGTTAACAGCTGGCGACCCTTTAACCCGGATCTTCACGACTCCAGGATTCTTCCAGTCTTCCAGACCCTTTACCAGGATAACAGGATAACAAGATTATTTTAAGAAGATTACTTTAAGAAGAAGATTACTTTAAGAAGAAGATTATTTTAAGAAGAGGCCACTCTTTGGCCAAGATAGAAATTACCCTGCATCAGGATAAAACCAGTTGACCGGCGTGTCACGACTTCTAGTTCGTAACATCCACCCTTGAACCGGTGTGTCACGACTCCAAGTTCTCCACGCCTAGTTTTCATCCAAGAAGTAGCCAGGAAGACTTCTTCAGGACACGTCTCAAGGATTTTCCCCATAGAAAATTTTGTTAAGTACAATTTGTTTTTTTAAGTAATTTATAAACATTTGAAAAGTCACTATTATTAACAGTTAATAATGAGTATCAAACCAGAATTTAACACAAAACAGTGAACACTTCAGACACCAGTGATACATTTGTTTTTATTGAAACTAATTTTAACAGAGAGTTAATTGTAACAGAGAGTTAATTGTAACAGAGAGTTAATTGTAACAGAGAGTTAATTGTAACAGAGAGTTAATTGTAACAGAGTTAATTGTAACAGAGAGTTAATTGTAACAGAGAGTTAATTGTAACAGAGAGTTAATTGTCGCAGAGAGTCAATTGTCGCAGAGAGTCAATTGTCGCAGAGTCAATTGTCGCAGAGTCAATTGTCGCAGAGTCAATTGTCGCAGTTATTTGCACTATTATATTCAGTATAGAATAATTTTATTTTATGTACCTTCCCGTACATTCGAGTGAAATGTTGTTTACATTTTTTTTATTTTTTGTTTGCAAATTTTTTTCAATTACTGAATTGAATTGACTCGCAAATTAAGAGAGAGAGAGTTTAGAGAGAGTTTATAGAGTTATAGAGTTACTTGAAGCAGTTTCAAGTTCCATTTTCAGTTTTCAGACAGTTTCAGTTGGTTGTAACCAAAAGGGACAACCAAACCCCAGAGATTTATAAAGATACTTGAAGTAATTTTGAAGTCATTTTTTTGAAGTCATTTTTTGAAGTCAGTTTTTCAAGTCAGAAGGTTGCACCAAGAGGGTCAACCAAAACAGAGGTTAATCGTCTCCACTTGATAAAGATCAAGTGCAGTCATTTTCCATTTTCAGTTAATCTTCACTTGACAAGCGTTCAAGTTAGACAGTTTAAGTTTCAGAATACTTGACAAGCGTTCAAGTTAGACAGTTTAAGTTTCAGAATACTTGACAAGCGTTCAAGTTAGACAGTTTAAGTTTCAGAATACTTGACAAGTGTTCAAGTTAGACAGTTAAGTTTCATTTTCAGTTTCAGAATACTTGATAGAGTTCAAGTCAGAGTTTTATTCGAAGTCAGAGTTTTATTCGAAGTCAGAGTTTTATTCGAAGTCAGAGTTTTATTCGAAGTCAGAGTTTTATTCGAAGTCAGAGTTTTATTCGAAGTCAGAGTTTTATTCGAAGTCAGAGTTTTATTCGAAGTTAGAGTTTTATTCGAAGTTAGAGTTTTATTCGAAGTTAGAGAGTTCAAGTCAAAGTTAGTTTTTAAGTCGAAGTTAGTTTTCAAGTCCCAAGTTTTCAATGCAGTCAATTGAATTCAACCTTTTTTTATTGTTCAAGAGAATTTAATTCAACCTTTTTTTTTGTTGTAAAAGAGAATTAAATTCAACCAGAATTGACCGTTTGTGTCTTTAGTTAACCTTTTTTTTTTGTTTGTGAGAAGAAAATTGACCTATCTGTCTTTTCTTTTCATGCCATTGTTACGTATATAAATATATAGTCATGTAATTTATTATTATTTGTAACCAAAATAGTTTTTACAATTGTTTGTAACGATTTTGGTAATTATTGTAATGTATATGAGGAACATGCCATCCCTCCGTTTGTTGAACTCTTTTAATTTTTTGTTCTAAGTAGTGTGACAAGCAATCTTTAACTAAAAAAAAAAAAAAAAAGAGCAAAGTGCTCACGAAAGATGTAATTGTCAATTTCAGACTTATACGACCCGCTTAGTCACTCAATTCCCCCGAATGTCGTACTCCAAATTTTGTCTTTTTATTTTATTTTATTTTAACACCCCCAACCCCAGTTGAACTGTGTCAACCAGAGAAATGGTTCAACCATGGTTAATTCCTCTTTGGTACGATGGCTCAATTTATGTTAAGTTGTGTTTTTTTTATTTTTAACTCTTTGATGACCATTATACATTTCTTTGAACTTAAAAGTTTAAGTTTTATTGTGTTTTACAATTAGATATTAGTAACTATGGTCACTTAAATGACCCATTTTTGGGTTAATTTTCCGACAACTAAACGATACCTGTAATTTAGAACTTTATAATAATTGACCTTGAGCTTAAGGGATTTTATAATAATAATAATAATGATAATAATAATAACAATAACTGACTTAAACTTAAAAGATTTTATAACCCTAAACCCATCTTAAATTATTATGCATTATCTTTAAACTTTGTTAATTCAAAAACCTTCCAAATCCCTACACATTTGACCACAGGTCTATACATCATCCACTACGTAATTCGATTTGTACCTACAACAGTCAATAAAAATGCATGTATGCGCAGTTGCGCACTATATATATATATATATATATATATATATATATAATACAAACCTTATGCTAAAATCATTGAATATCACAATAAAACTATTTCATTACGTAAGTGCAAACTATGCTATTTAGTCTTAATCATTTTTGCTTACTATATATAAATTCTCGCTCATGCATTTATTCAGTTAATTTAACAATCCTCTCAGCTAATCTGTCTTTTGAAATTATCAGCTACACACTTTATACCTAGTACACAAAAATACACACTAGACCACAGGTCTATACACCATCGATTACGTAATTCTATTTTTACCAACGCTAGTCAATAAAAATTAGTTTATAGATTGTACGATTTACGTTTTTCCCTTTTATCTACTCTACTCATTATGTATGTAATTCATCCCACAGAAAAAATAAAATTTGGTAAAAAAATTTAACTATATCATTCTTTGTCTAACTTAATTGTTTATCTAAATTAAAGTATTAATCTTTGAATTCTTTTATATTATATAATAACTCACTTGTTCTGTATAAAACTTGTATTGTAAAGAATGTCGTCATTACTTACGATGTTATTTTCTCAATTGTATTGTATTGTATTAATTTTATTATATTATTGTATAAATATCATTTAAAAAAAAAAAAGGGGAGAGCAATGTAAAAAGTGAACAATGAACAATTCCTACACCATCATTATATGGATTCATTGTCTTCATGCAATACTTATGTTCGTATAGTTTTATGTTCGAATGTCCATTTTTATATAAGAAACCAAAAATCGCATAAGCGAGTTTTGGATAGAATTTCGATTTGTACGTCTTTATTCATTCCTGTATTTTTCTAATTCATCTTTCTAATAATGACTTATACACTATGACGTCATAAAATAACTTTATTCTCTTTACGTTTCCCACTCTGTGTCTCTAATTTGTTCTTGTAAATCTTCCTAATAATGATTTGTACTATACGTAAAAATTCAATAACTATGACGTCACATTTTCCCTTCATCATATATCTAGTATCCAATGTATGAAAATTCTTTAACATCATGCTAAGGACGAAACACTCTATAGAAGTCATTATTTATATGTTATGTAGTATAAACATTATTATTCAACCATACTCATTCTTACATTCATGTTCTTTCTTGACCGCTATCCTTTATTAATTTTATTACTTATTCATTCATCTACCTATTGTCTACTTATGCCCTATCAACTTATCAGTCTATGTTTACTCGTGTCAATTTGTGACGCGCGCGAAACTTTGGGCGTTCGTTCG
>JAJOZX010010344.1:37500-50000 GCA_023014485.1 Bathynomus jamesi
ACAGGCTCCGCGATGTAAACCCGTGTTTGACGCAGTGGTATCGAAGACGAGACCTCTCACATGCTGTTCCACGTTCCATAATTTCATAGTTTGAAGGCATGCCTGGGCCTGTGCTTCTCCAGTTCCTTGTTTCATCTTTGGGACACCAAGCAGCTTCTCCTGTCCATTGAATGTTATAAGGATTGCTATCCGATGCACATTCGTCTTCTTCCCTTCAATGTCGGGGAGAAGCTTTCCGTCCCAATGGAGAAGGACAGTGTCTTCTAGAGAGAATGATTCTAGGTCTTCTCGAGCTGCCTGTTCTCGCCCACTTTCTCTGTAGCGATGAATAGAGCTCCGAGAGCACGTCATCCCAGACAGATCATGCCCCGCGGCCTGTAATACAGCTCCAGTTACGAAAACAGCATTCCGGTCAGAAAGATTGGTGCGATCCATTGCTCCAATGACTTCTGGAGATTGGAAAATGTTCGTAACCTTGTTCTTGGGACGCTTTGGTGCCGGAGCTTCAGACGAAGAAGGAATCGGAACCGATGGTCTATAGTCGTCGTCGTCTTGCGAAAAAAGGGAAGAAGAAGAAGAGGAAAGATCAATTGATGACACTCCTGCTTCTTCCAAATCTTTATGTGTTGCTTCATGCCTTGCCTTCCTCTTGGCTTCCTTCTCCATTCTGGATCGCTTTCTGTCCTCTTGTGTAGTCGTTTCCTTATCAATGCCAGCCATGCTGCAAGAATTGACGTCCTTGCGCTGCATGGACAGGAAATTTCGGTCCTCAACGTTGACGATTGTGCTCATGGCATCACTGGTTGCGATGTCTAACAGTTCCTGGATGTCCGCTTTGAAGATGTCTTCATTCATTCTATCGCTGGCACGTTGCCTGGTCCTGTGCTTCTTGAGTGTTTTGTAGCGGCTCTAAAAGCTTTGAAACCTTACGGACACAGGAGTCGATCCGTTGAGTTGGGATCCGCGCTCGGGTCCAGACTTCAATCACCCTCTGGCATGCCTGGTTCAGACTGTCGGAGGTGGTTTGCTTTTAATTGATGTGGTGGTATTGCCCCAAGAGGAGGGCGTCAAGGCATGTAGGGAGCTTTGACGTGGATAAAGTTCCAGTTGCCATCCCTAGAAGCCAAACTTTTGGAATTGATCGAGTTTGAGCCATCGGACCTACGGAAGAAAAAGTACATTATATAATATATATATTCAGAGTGGGGCGACCTCTAAATATTCACCAATCACGCTGCAATTTTGCACAGACCATGTGGACACTAAATGGACAAATACCACACTTGTGGAGACTATCTAAGACAATTTTGAAATTTCCCCCTATGGATTTGGACCACCCTAATATGTATATATATATGTAATATATGTATATATGTATATATATATATATATGTAATATATGTATATATGTTAACCCCTCCGTCTATGGCCCTGGGGTGGTTCGGATCGACGGGGGTTCTAGTTAGGAGGCAGCAGCGGATATTTCTTCTATAACATTCTAATTCTTTTCGGTCGCCTCTTGTTAAACTCTTGGCTCTAGACTCGCCAGACTGTTATGCCCTCCTTCTTATATGTGCTTATGGGGTGTCTCGTATCGACGAGGCGTTCTTGTTGTGAGGCCGAAACGGATATTTCTTCTTGATACTTTTCTTCTACAACTTTCTATAATACTCTGATACTTTCTCTGATACTAAAAGTATCGACTTTTCTTTTATAACTTATCGACTTAACTGACTAAGTTCTTCTGAATTTACAGGGGTAGAGGTTCGACCTCTTTCGACCATGGCTGAGGCCGGAATCTAAAAAAAGTTAAGGAGGCAAGGGTCCTCTGCCCCCTCCCCGCAGCGAGGCTGCTAACAAAGGAGTCGTAATGAAGTGCCGTAACGAAGTGCTATAATGAAGTGACTTAATGAAGTGCTATAATGAAGTGACCTTCATTTTACAAATACATGTATAATATAAACCTAAATGTTGGGGGAAGACAGTTGAAGGTTAAGTTCCCCCCCTTTTAAACACATGATCAGATGTTTGAAAAATTCCAAAAAAAAATAAAAAAAATAAAAAAATAAATTATTTTTCGCCGTCTACATTTATGAAGGCGATATAATTTCATAGTAGTACATAAGTACAATTTGAGTACATGACTGAGTACCTATTAATTTTGGTTCATTACAATTACGATTACAATTATGGATTACTTCACATTCGCTTATGATTGTCCATTACAGTTCTATTAAAGAACATTCTTACATTATATATTGAATCATTACATTTAATTACAGTTTCGTTGAAGTATATTACAAGTTATTATTAATTAGTTTCATTAAATTACACGACGTTATATTAAATTAAAGTATTACAGTTAATTACAATTAAACAGTTACTATAACTTTGTTTTGTTTTTACAGTGTTTCATATTAATAGACAATTAAGATGTTAGAAATATAATACAAAGTACACGGGCACATATGGTTTGGATTTATATGCAACATAATATGTTATAATATGTTATAACATGTTATAAATTTGAAATCAGAGCGAGAAGATATATTTATCTTAGAAGCGTTCGATTCTGTCGTTGTGAGCGGAATTCGATCATTTACTAAGCATTTATGAATATCTTGTGAGGGGTGAACGTACTTAAAAATAAAAAAATTAAAATTAAAAATAATAATACGAGAACGTATTTTTGCGTTTTCGAACGAATGCATGAAGTTTTGCATTTCATAGATTGATACGAGTAAAAATGAATATTTAATAAAATTTATATAGGATAATGGTCAAGGGAAATTAATGACGGGAAAATGTGACGTATGGATGAATATGGTTGAATAATAATATTTATACTAAATAACACCACAACATTATTACTAAAGAATTTACCATACATTGAATACGGAAGATGTCCAAATACTAAGAACGTGATTCAGTGTACAAAGTATGGGAAACGTAAAGAGAATAAAGTTATTTTATGACGTCATAGTGTATAAGTCATTATTAGAAAAGATGAATTAGGGAAATACAGTAATGAATAAAGAAGTACAAATCGAAATTCTATCCAAAACTAGCTTAGGCGATTTTGGTTTTTTATGTAAAAATGAACATTCAAACATAAAACTATAAGAACATAAGTACTGCATGAAGACAATGAATCCATATAATGATGGTATAGGAATTGTTCATTGTTCAATTTTTACAGTGCTCCCCCTTTTTTTAAAAATAATATTAACACAATAATCTAACACAGTTAATACAATTGAATACAATTGAGAAAATAACATCGTAACTAATTCAAGTTAGATGACGAATTTTTCTTTTTACAATACAAATTTTATACAGAACGAGTTCGGGTGGTTGAGTACAATGCAGAGTATCAGATCTTTAAAATGACACTTGCTTATAAAATATAAAAAAAATTCAAAGATTAATACTTTAATTTTATGCAAACAGAATAAAAGGATTAATACGTTAATTTAGACAAACAATTAAGTTAGACAAACAATGATAGTTAAATTTTTTTACAAACTTATTTTTCTGTGGGAAAAATTACATTCATAATGAATAGGTAAAAGGGAAAAATATAAATTTTAAAGTTCATGGATTTTCAAGGTTACCATGACAGTACAATTCATAAACTAATTTTGTTGACTATTGTAGGTAAAAATAGAATTACGTAATCGATGATGTATAGACCTTTGGTCGTGTGTATTTGGGTGTATTACGTACAAAGTGTGTATCTTAAAATTTCGAGGGACAGATTAGCTGAGAGGATTGTTAAATTAACTGAATAAATGCATGAGCAAGATATATTAGAAAGCAAAAATGATTAAGACTAAATAGCATAGTTTGCACTTACACGTAATGAAATAGTTTTATTGTGATATTCAATGATTTTAGTATAAGGTTTGTATATATAGTATATATAGTGTGCATACATGCATTTTTATTGAATGTAGGTACAAATCGAATTACGTAGTGGATGATGTATAGACCTGTGGTCAAATGTGTATTTATGTTTATTGGGTACAGATTGTAGTGGTTGGTGATACGTTCAAAAGGAGAAAGGGGATTTATAGTTGAAGTTATACGTCAGTGTGCAGATGTATCTATAAATATTGGTAAGACGCATCTGTAGATGAGTGAGTCCGTACAATAGTATGTAGAATATGAGAGTACTTTGTTCATCCCGTGAAGAACTAGATCATTAGGGGTCATTGGTGTATTAGGATTATATATATATATATATATATATATATACTTTAAGGAACAGATAAAATAACTTAATAAATGCATGAGCGAGAATTTATATATAGTAAGCAATAATTATGATGTATTATGATGATGATGTTTGCATACGAGTTTTAATGCAAGAGTGACTGGAGGGACGGAACGTAAATGAATTCGAATGTGTGTCAAAAGTAATAAAATTCAATTAGGATTATAGATTTTACATAATTAATCAGTTACACGTATAAGGTAATTAAAAAACGAACTTAGAGGACCTTACAATTAATGAAAGTAAATCTAGCGGTATTAAAAATTAAATTTTGAAGATGGAGTTAAATTCGACTAGTAACATTCCTAGCTATATAGTATGAACTATATAACCATTAACATTAACCAGAAGTATCGGTACGATAATTGAATTAAGAAAATTAAGAATACAAATTAAAAATATAAATCAATTATGCATTTCAATAAGCTAAACATAATTTTATAATATTTTAAAAAATATAAAAACACAACTTAACATAAATTGAGGTTATGTTCCATCGTACCAAAGAGGAATTAACCATGGTTGAACCATTTCTCTGGTTGACACAGTTCAACTGGGGTTGGGGGTGTTAAAATAAAAAAAAATAAAAAGAGAAAGTTTGGAGTACTACATTCGGGGGAATTGAGTGACTAAGCGGGGGGTATAAGTCTGAAATTGACAATACGTCTTTCGTGAGCACTTTGCTCTTTAAAAAAAGATTGCTTGTCACTACTTAAAAATTAAAAGAGTTCAACAAACGGAGGGACGGCATGTTCCTCATATACATTACAATAATTACCAAAATCGTTACAACCTTTGTAAAAACGGTTTTGTTACAATTAATAAAATACATAACTATATATTTATATACGCAACAATGGCATGAAAAGAAAAGACAAATCGGTCAATTTCCTTCTTACAAACAAGAAAAAGGGTTAAACTAAAGACGCAACCCGGTCGATTCAGGTTGAATTAAATTCTCTTTTACAACAAAAAAAAAGGTTGAATTAAATTCTCTTAAACAACAAAAAAAAGGTTGAATTAAATTCTTAAATTACATTTTCTTAAATTAAATTCTCTTAAATTACAAAGAAAAAGTTGAATTCAATTGACTGCATTGAAATGACTTGGGACTTAAACTCTGACTTGGAATAAAACTCTGACTTGGAATAAAACTGTCTGACTTGAACTCTATCAAGTATCTTGAAACTAACTTGAACTCTATCAAGTATCTTGAAACTAACTTGAACTCTATCAAGTATCTTGAAACTAACTTGAACTCTATCAAGTATCTTGAAACTAACTTGAACTCTATCAAGTATCTTGAAACTAACTTGAAGTCTATCAAGTATCTTGAAACTAACTTGAACTCTATCAAGTATCTTGAAACTAACTTGAACTCTATCAAGTATCTTGAAACTAATTTGAACTCTATCAAGTATCTTGAAACTAATTTGAACTCTATCAAGTATCTTGAAACTAACTTTGAACTCTATCAAGTATTCTGAAACTAATGAACTCTATCAAGTATTCTGAAACTAACTTGAACTCTATCAAGTATTCTGAAACTAACTTGAACTCTATCAAGTATTCTGAAACTAACTTGAACTCTATCAAGTATTCTGAAACTAACTTGAACTCTATCAAGTATTCTGAAACTAACTTGAACTCTATCAAGTATTCTGAAACTAACTTGAACTCTATCAAGTATTCTGAAACTAACTTGAACTCTATCAAGTATTCTGAAACTAACTTGAACTCTATCAAGTATTCTGAAACTAACTTGAACTCTATCAAGTATTCTGAAACTAACTTGAAACTGTTTTCAAGTTTCTCTATAACTCTATAAACTCTCTGTAAACTCTCTCTTTCTTAATTTGCAAGTCAATTTAATTCAATAATTTGAAAAAATTTGCAAACAAAAATAAAAAATTAAACAATATTTCACTAATGTACGCGAAGGTACTGTACTATTATGTTTGGTACATAAAATAAAATTATTCTATACTGAATATAATAGTGAAAATAACTGAAATTAACTCTCTGAAATTAACTCTCTGAAATTAACTCTGACAATAAACTTCTGTGAAAATTACTGTTTCAATAAAAAAAAATGTATCACTGGTGTCTGAAGTGTTCACTGTGTTTTGTGTTAATTCTGGCTCCATACTAAATATTAACTGTTAATAATACTGACTTCAAATGTTTACAAATTACTTAAAAAATACCAACTCTGTACTTAAGAAAATTTCTACGGGGAAATCCTTGAGACGTGTCCTGAAGACGTCTTGCTGGCTACTTCTTCTTGGATGAAAACTAGGCGTGGAGAACTTGGAGTCGTGACACACCGATTCAAGGGTGGATGTTACGAACTGGAAGTCGTGACACGCCGGTCAAATTGGTTTTATCTTGATGCAGGATAATTCTTTCCTGGCCAAAGAGTGGCCACTTGTTAAAATCTTCTTAAAATCTTCTTAAAATATTCTTCTTAAAATATTCTTCTTAAAATATTCTTAAAATATTCTTCTTAAAATCTTCTTAAAATCGTTTTCTTAAAATCTTTTTCTTTTCCTGGGGCAGGGTCGCCAGACTGTTAACCCCTCCGTATATATATGTATATATAATGTAATATATGTATATATATATGTATATATATGTAATATATGTATATATATATATGTAATATATGTGTATATATATATATATATGTATATATATGTATATATGTATATATGTATATATATATATGTAATATATGTATATATTATATATATATATGTATATATATGTAATATATGTATATATATGTATATATATGTAATATATGTATATATGTATATATATATATATATATGTAATATATGTATATATGTTAACCCCTCCGTCTATGGCCCTGGGGTGGTTCGGATCGACGGGGGTTCTAGTTAGGAGGCAGCAGCGGATATTTCTTCTATAACATTCTAATTCTTTTCGGTCGCCTCTTGTTAAACTCTTGGCTCTAGACTCGCCAGACTGTTATGCCCTCCTTCTTATATGTGCTTATGGGGTGTCTCGTATCGACGAGGCGTTCTTGTTGTGAGGCCGAAACGGATATTTCTTCTCGATACTTTCTTCTACAACTTTCTATAATACTCTGATACTTTCTCTGATACTTTCTCTGATACTAAAAGTATCGACTTTTCTTTTATAACTTATCGACTTAACTGACTAAGTTCTTCTGAATTTACAGGGGTAGAGGTTCGACCTCTTTCGACCATGGCTCAGGCCGGAATCTAAAAAAAGTTAAGGAGGCAAGGGTCCTCTGCCCCCTCCCCGCAGCGAGGCTGCTAACAAAGGAGTCGTAATGAAGTGCCGTAACGAAGTGCTATAATGAAGTGCTATAATGAAGTGACCTTCATTTTACAAATACATGTATAATATAAACCTAAATGTTGGGGGAAGACAGTTGAAGGTTAAGTTCCCCCCCTTTTAAACACATGATCAGATGTTTGAAAAATTCCAAATAAAAATAATAAAATAAAAATAACAAAAACTAATTTGTATTTTTCGCCGTCTACATTTATGAAGGCGATATAATTTCATAGTAGTACATAAGTACAATTTGAGTACATGACTGAGTACGTATTAATTTTGGTTCATTACAATTACGATTACAATTATGGATTACTTCACATTCGCTTATGATTGTCCATTACAGTTCTATTAAAGTACATTCTTACATTATATATTAAATCATTACATTTAATTACAGTTTCATTGAAGTACATTACAAGTTATTATTAATTACAGTTTCATTAAAGTACATTACGTTATATTAAATTAAAGTATTAGTCAATTACAATTAAACAGTTACTATAACTTTGTTTTGTTTTTACAGTGTTTCATATTAATAGACAATTAAGATGTTAGAAATATAATACAAAGTACATGGGCACATATGGTTTGGATTTTTATACAACATAATACGTTATAATATGATATAACATGTTATAAATTTGAAATCAGAGCGAGAAGAGATATTTATCTTAGAAGCGTTCGATTCTGTCGTAGTGAGCGGAATTCGATCACTTACTAAGCATTTATGAATATCTTGTGAGGGGTGAACGCACTTAAAAATAAAAAAATAAAAACGAAAAAAATAATACGAGAACGTATTTTTGCGTTTTCGAACGAATGCATGAAGTTTTGCATTTCATAGATTGACACGAGTAAAAATGAATATTTAATAAAATTTATATAGGATAATGTTCAAGGGAAATTAATGACGGGAAAATGTGACGTATGGATGAATATGGTTGAATAATAATATTTATACTACATAACACCACAACATTACTAAAGAATTTACCATACATTGAATACGGAAGATGTCCAAATACTAAGAACGTGATTCAGTGTACAAAGTATGGGAAACGTAAAGAGAATAAAGTTATTTTATGACGTCATAGTGTATAAGTCATTATTAGAAAAGATGAATTAGGGAAATACAGTAATGAATAAAGAAGTACAAATCGAAATTCTATCCAAAACTAGCTTAGGCGATTTTGGTTTCTTATGTAAAAATGAACATTCAAACATAAAACTATAAGAACATAAGTACTGCATGAAGACAATGAATCCATATAATGATGGTATAGGAATTGTTCATTGTTCAATTTTTACATATATATGTAATATATGTATATATATATATGTGTATATATATATATATATGTAATATATGTATATATGTATATATATATATATATATATATATATATGTATATATATATATATATATATATATATATATATATATATATATATATTAGTGATGTAGGTCACATCCGCATCCGCATCCGCATCCGCGGAACATCCGCACATTTTCTCGCATCCGCATTCGCGTCCGCATCCGCACTTTGGACTGCGGATGTCGTGCGGATGTGGACCGTTGAGATAAAACGTCATTAATAAGCGGAAATTATCAAATTCTACTATATTAATAGAACTAGTTCATTGTGCGCAAAAGTGATGCAAGCGACAAGACGAGAGGCTGTTCTTGTATGAAGTTACTCTCTTGCAACCTACTTAGATCCACGTTACAAAGCTAAGTTATTTTCATCTAGTACATTAGAACGAGTTAAATCATCACTTGGCAAAGCAGTTGAGCTTCAATCTCTTGAATCTGTCGCTTCGCCACTCACCAAAAGAATAAAAGTTTTAGTGACAGAACCAACACCTTCAATAAGCAAATCTATCACAGAATCTGTCTCAGTTTCTTGAATCAGGCAGCAATGACGAGACCTACGCGATGTCAAAAGATGTAGTAAAAATGATCGAGAGCTATCACCAAGAAAAACGCCTGGCTGCATGTATTAGTTGGTGGAAAAATACGCAGAATATCTATCCATACTTGAGTAAACTTGCAAGGAAACATTTAGCCTGTCCTCCAACAAACGTACCAAGCGAGAGATTATTTAGCAGTGCTGGATTAATATATGATGAAAAGAGAAACAGACTGGCAGCAGAAAAGACAGAAAAATTAATGTTCCTTAAGCATAACCTTCCTATAATTAAGTTTGAACATTAAACGATGAACATCTTACTTTACTTTATTTTAATTACTCATTTATAAATATGCCTAGTAAAACTTTAAACTTAATATAAATAGTTATCAAGCTAATTGAAGATCTCTTTCTATAAGGGTGGAGGTTGGGGAAAGAGGTCGGTGGGGTGCATTGAGTTGGGTTCACGTCCCGTATCCTGTTAACACAATTATGGTTTCTAATTGTGGCTGAAACTCAACAAAATATAACGAATTTATTTGCAGACGAATTCACTAATTGATTTCTATATTAGTTAGATGCTTGATATTATTTTATATGTTCAGAGAAAAGTACAGCAATTATTGTACAATTAATCAATTATACTACATTATAGCTACAGCTCTCTCTATATAATAACTTATTATATACGTTAAACACAACAAATCTTGAATATATCCTAAAAAATAACGAAAATGTAGACATCCGCATCCGCGGATGTTGAAATCAAACATCCTCATCCGCATCCGCATCCGCGGATGTGAAAAAAATGACATCCGCTACATCACTAATATATTATATATATATATATATATATATATATGTAAATACGTATATATACATATATGTAATGTATATATGTATATGTATATATATATCTGTATATATATATATGTGTGTATATGTATATATGTATATGTATATGTATATATATATGTATATATGTGTATATATGTATATATGTATATGTATATATATATATGTATATAAATGTATATGTATATATGTATATATATATGTATATATATATATATATATATATATATATATGTATACAGTGTGTCCGTAAAGTCATGGTGGGATTTTAAATAGCTATATTATTGCAACGAAACATGATAATGAGATGAAAAAAAGGCAAATTGAAGAACAACTCTAAAAGAATAACTATGTAACGTAGTTCGATATGGGCTCCTCTGGTAGCCCTGCAGACATCTAGGCGGTGATTCAGTTCCAGCCACACACGCCCAAGAACATCAGGAGTGACGGATGCGATAGCTTCCGTGATTCGCTCTTGCAAGTGATGAATATCCCTAATGGGTACTCTGTACACGCTTTGCTTGACGTAACCCCACAAATAAAAGTCCAAAGGTGTCAGGTCCGGAGAGCGTGGAGGCCATGGCTTCCATTCTCCTCTTCCTATCCATCTCTGTGGAAATTTTTCATTAAGGAATTCTCGAACAACGTTGGCATAGTGCGGAGGAGCACCATCTTGCTGAAAGATGACATTATTGTCAATAAATTGGGGTACTGCAAAATGTTCCAACATAGCGAGGTAGTTGTGTGACGTCACAGTGGGTTCTGCGAAGAAAAATGGGCCAATCACTCGATCTCGTGCTAGAGCACACCACACATTAACTTTCGGGCTATTACGCTCATGTTCAACATAGGCATGTGGACAGCCTAGACTAACTATGAGATAAAGGTTAAGCTTAGCCTAGACTAACTACAAGATACAACTTTGAGAGTTGTTCTTAAATTTGGCATTGTTTCATCTCATTATCATGTTTCGTTGCAATAATATAGCTATTTAAAATCCCACCATGACTTTACGGACACACTGTATATATATATATATATATATATATATATATATGACGCGTTCGGTGGAGAAGGGGTGGTCGGTGGAGAAGGGGCGAACGCAACATTTTCGAATTATGCCACAAAATGCAGTTAAAGTTTGTAAACTTTAAACCTTTGTATTTTTCCGGTTTATTGAAATGTATGAATTTGAACACATTTGAGTAAAATATTGGTGTGTAATATGTCGATATAATAAAACGCCAAGAATTTTACAATATTATTTATTGATAGCTTCTGATGTTAACTGGTGTAATCCATTATTTGGTCCTCTTCGTCGAATGTTGTATTACCTGCTTCAACTGTTTCGGTTTCTTCCAGTTCCTTTAACAATCTTGTATAATAGTTCACTGCAGTTGCAGGCATTAGGTCTGATAATTCTTTGAGATTTTATTTTTTCCTTAGTTATTGGCAGCAATTGGGAATACTTTGGTTGCAGTGTCTGCTGGGCTAGATTGAATAAACTGACACTGTAGGATTTTTTCCCTTTCTGCAGTCTGACGGGATGGCTATTATCTGGGGTTGTGCGGTATGCAGTAGATATTACGTAGCCTTCTTTGTGTTGAAAGTCAAATATTAACTTTCTTGCATCTGTAAATTTAGTAGTAGTTGATTTCCTAATGACAATGCACGTTTTTAGGACGTCAAAATCGAGAAAATCAGCCTGTTTCATTTCTACAACTAGGAAGCGCTGCGAAACGGCTGTAGTTATGGCCGTAACATAATCTTTTTTGGTGTAAATAATATTGCTGTAATTATTTTTTATATTTTGTTCAATTTGGCCAAATTGAGCATCACAGGGCATTGTCGAGTGACCAGAAAGTAGATAGATGTGTTCAATGTGAAGCAATGATGCGGAGTGAATTTCTCTGAGATACATTAAAACCTAAATTTTACCGTGAAAGAGTGCAGACTAACATCTAATTTTTTGCATAGGTAAAGCAAAGGTTTTAAAGGATAATTATACGACAAAAAACTCATTTTTCGAATTTTGTGGCGTTCGCCCCTTCTCCACCGAACGCGTCATATGTATATATATATATATATATATATATATATATATATGTATATATATTATATATATG
>JAJOZX010010344.1:57500-65000 GCA_023014485.1 Bathynomus jamesi
ATTTGAGCGTTTTCGAACGAATTCAAAAGTTTTGCGTTTCATAGATTGACACGAGTAAAAATGAATATTTAACAAAATTTATATAGGATAATGATCAAGGGAAATTAATGACGGGAAAATGTGACGTATGGATGAATATGGTTGAATAATAATATTTATACTACATAACCACAACATTATTACTAAAGAATTTACCACACATTGAATACGGAAGATGTCCAAATACTAAGAACGTGATTCAGTGTATATAGTATGGGAAACGTAAAGAGAATAAATTTATTTTATGACGTCATAGTGTATAAGTCATTATTAGAAAAGATGAATTAGAAAAATACAGTAATGAATAAAGAAGTACAAATCGAAATTCTATCCAAAACTCGCTTAGGCGATTTTGGTTTCTCGTAAAAATGAACATTCAAACATAAAAGCTATAAGAACGTGAGTACTGCATGAAGATAATGAATCCATATAATGATGGTATAGGGATTGTTCATTGTTCAATTTTTACAGTGCTACCCTTTTTTTTTTTTAAATAATATTAACACAATAATCTAACACAGTTAATACAATACAATACAATTGAGAAAATAACATCATAACTAATTCAAGTTAGATGACGAATTTTTCTTTTTACAATACAAATTTTATACAGAACGAGTTCGGGTGGTTGAGTACAATGCAGAGTATCAGATCTTTAAAATGACACTTGCTTATAAAATATAAAAAAATTCAAAGATTAATACTTTAATTTTATGCAAACAGAATAAAAGGATTAATACGTTAATTTAGACAAACAATTAAGTTAGACAAAGAATGATATTGTTAAATTTTTAGCCAAATTTTATTTTCCTGTTGGGAAAATTACATTCATAATGCATAGGTAAAAGGGAAAAATATAAATTTTAAAGTTCATGGATTTTCAAGGTTACCATGATAGTACAATTCATAACTAATTTTATTGACTATTGTAGGTAAAAATAGAATTACGTAATCGATGATGTATAGACCTGTGGTCAAGTGTGTATTTGGGTGTATTAGGTACAAAGTGTGTATCTTACAATTTCGAGGGACAGATTAGCTGAGAGGATTGTTAAATTAACTGAATAAATGCATAAGCAAGATATATTAGAAAGCAAAAATGATTAAGACTAAATAGCATAGTTTGCACTTACACGTAATGAAATATTTTTATTGTGATATCCAATGATTTTAGCATAAGGTTTGTATATATAGTATATATAGTGTGCATACATGCATTTTTATTGACTGTTGTAGGTACAAATCGAATTACGTAGTGGATGATGTATAGACCTGTGGTCAAATGTATATTTGTGTGTATTAGGTACAAAGTGTTTATCTTATAATTTCGAGAGACAGATTAGCTGAGAGGATTGTTAAATTAACTGAATAAATGCATGAGCGAGAATTTATATATAGTAAGCAATAATTATGATGTATTATAATGATGATGTTTGCATACGAGTTTTAATGCAAAAGTGACTGGAGGGAAGGAACGTAAATGAATTCGAATATGTGTCAAAAGTAATAAAATTCAATTAGGATTATAGATTTTACATAATTAATTAGTTACACTTATAAGGTAATTAAAAAACGTACTTAGAAGAACTTACAATTAATGAAAGTAAATCTCACGGTTTTAAAATTGAATTTTGACACACAATTAATTAAATTCGACTACGACAATTACTCATTATTAATCGAATTAAAAAAAATATAAAAAATATAAAAATTGAAAATAGAAATAAATTATAAACTATAATGAACTAAACATACTATACTAGGGTGTGTCGAATTTTTCAACTTTCAAATTGCAAATGTGAGGGGTGCTAAAACGTTGCAGCATGACTTAGGAATTCTAAAGATATTTTTGTTAATTTAATATAATTTAGTTTTGCTTGGTAAGAAGCTACATAAAAATAGTGACTTTTTTGACTTTTTTGTGGAATTATATAATAATTATTATATTAATAATTATATATGCTGTATATATAATGCACTGCTGTTTTTGCTTATTTCACAGGTTGAAACATATTCATCAGTGTGCTGAAGATTACTTGTCCATCAGTGCTACCATCCTAACCAGTGGGAATTGACCTCCAATGGCTTCTAAAAGGAGGACAAGACTGGGGACATTCACACATATGAGCAACCTAATTGGAACTGGTAGAGAATTGTTGCCCTCTGAACTCCCAACTCTGCGAGACGTTCTGAAATATGGGCTACTGCTAAGAGAACAAAGTGGTGAGGATGTGAGAAACTACCCAGCAGCCAGTCTTGTAAAGGACATTTACCCTAAAGTGCTTGAAAAGTGGGAACGAGCAAACAGTTCTTTTGTAGCCCCGTTGTAAATTCATGAGTCACAATCTTAAACAAGATCCAAGAGAGCTGGGAGCAGGCCAAAAACATATCTCTTGGGAGAGGAAAGCTACATGTCAAAGAGGCTTTCATTGCAAAACTTGACAAGCTTTTTGACATCCTCAGTTGCAAGTGTAAAATTGTTCTCTGCTCTGAATTTGGCTGCCTTGCAGTAAGTTGCAGATGCTGGTTGCAAAAACGAAACTCACATTAACTGTACATGCCCTAGGGAGATGAAGATCCCTGTGAAGGAACTTGCTTTCATTAAAGGTCAGAGAGACAAGTCTGGTTCTATTGGACCACATCAGATTGGCTTGCCAGATCAACCTGAGCACAACAGACAAGTCAAAAAGCAGAAGCGGCAAGAAGACGAAAGAAGAAGGCTTGCTGAATATAAGCAGACAAGTAAGCAGGATGTTTCAATGCCATCAAATGAAATAATTTTCTCTGATGATGAAAATGAAGAACAAATAGCTGATGCTCAAGATGGAAAGGATGGAAGTTATGAATTGACATTAGAAATACCAAGCACGTCTTCAACTTCCAATAAAAAGCCAGAGTACAACACATTAGAAATACTTAATGTTGCTATGCATAGCATCAGATATGGTGTTGGCCTGCGTGCCACAGCTGCCATCACCACTGCTGCCTTTATGGATGCTGGCTTGATCACTGAAGAAGACAAGAGACTTGTAGTTGATCACAATAAAGTCAAGAGGGCCCAAGAAAAAGTTATGAGATCCCTGGATCAGGAATTTGATGATCTTTGTAAGAAGGGTGAAATTGACTGCATCTTCTTGGACGGCCGTCAAGATACAACTAAAGTTATGCTGAAAGCAGACAATTCAGATCGTCAGTTCCCCAGCATCATCAAAGAAGAGCATTATTCTGTGTGCAGTGAGCCAGGTGGAAGATATCTCTACCACTTCACTCCTGAGAAAGGCTCAACGAGAAAAAAACCTGCTGAAGTTACTGCTGATAATCTTGTAGATTTCATGAAGAAGAAGGGCATTGATAAAAGCCTGCAGGCCATTGGAGGTGAGTCTACAAATGTTAACACTGGCTGGGAGGGTGGTTCCATGCATTGGGTAGAGGTCAAGCTTTGCCGTAAGCTGATCTGGTTGGTTTGTGCCCTCCACACTAACGAGTTACCCCTGCGACACTTGATCACAGCACTGGATGGGAAGACCTTGTCTAACAACAAGTGGACAGGTAACATTGGCAAGATGCTAGACACTGCAACCGAACTTGAAATTGATCCTTCATTCACCAAAGTCTCAATTGGAGAGCCTCTTACTTCACTGAGTGACAATGTCGTAAAGGATCTCTCTACTGATCAAGCGTACGGGTATAGGATCACACAGGCCATAAGGACAGGAGAACTTCCCACAGATCTGGCCCTTCTTGAAATTGGTCCAGTGAGCCATTCAAGGTGGTTGACAACAGCAAACAGGCTTTGTCGCATATGGGTTTCAAAACATGGCCTTAAAGGCAAAACCCTCAACAACTTAAGACTGATAGTGGAATACATTGTTGGTGTGTACTACCCCTGTTGGTTCAACATCAAAGTAAAACACTCTTGAGTGGAAGGCCCACGCCACATCTTGTTTCAGCTGCGGCTAGTTAGGCTGCAAAAGAAGGCTGTAGTGGATGCTGTTTTGCCAACCATCAAGCGCTCAGCATGGTATGCATTCAGCGAAATGATAATCCAGACACTCTTGTGCTCAGATGACAGTGAGGAGAGGAGAGCTGGTGTCCAAAAGATTGTTGACATGAGGGGTGGAGATGATGACACACTTGGAGATCTTTCTGTACGTCCCAGGAAGACACCTTCCATCAACCCCAGTGCTTCTTCCGTGTTGGAGCTGACAGACTGGTCTGACGGGGTATTTGAACCTCCTTTGACATGTAAACTGACTACAGCGGAAGTAAAGAAGTTCTTTGACAAGCCTATGCAAGTTCCACAGTGCCCTGTCATGCTCAGTCAATAGAGAGGTGTGTGAAACAAGTCACAGAGGCAGTAGGCAGGGTGTATACACATGAGAAACGTGAGGGCTATATCAGAGGCCAAGAAGCAAGTCGGCGGCTGATGTCCAAGAACGAATCAAAGCAAGACTTGATGAAACTTGTTTTTAAATATTTTTTTTACTGATGTCATTACTTTCTAATGTTGTTTTATGATTACAAGGATATGTTTTATGATTACTAGGATATGTTTTATGCAGAGAAACTAAAATTTTTATAGCATTACCTGACATTTTGAGAAGCTAAAATTAATAAATGTTGTTTTCCGAGAGCAATTTATGTGCTTTTTAATCAAACGTAGATTTACCAAGCTAAGTGTTGAGCAATCACAAAAATAATAGCAGATTTGAATTCTTCACATCCAAAAACATTTTTAAAACCCCTCAGTGAAGGAATTGGCAAAAATTAATTTTCACCTCCCAAATTGACACACCCTAATACTATACTTAAAAATAAAAAACACAACTTAACATAAATTGAGGTTATGTTCCATCGTACCAAAGAGGAATTAACCATGGTTGAACCATTTCTCTGGTTGACACAGTTCAACTGGGGTTGGGGGTGTTAAAATAAAATAAAATAAAAAGACAAAGTTTGGAGTACGACATTCGGGGGAATTGAGTGACTAAGCAGGGGGTATAAGTCTGAAATTGACAATTACATCTTTTCGCGAGCACTTTGCTCTTTTTTTTTTCTTTTTTTTTTTAAAATGTTTGCTTGTCACACTACTTAGAACAAAAATTAAATGAGTTGAAACAAAACGGAGGGACGGCATGTTTCCCAGCATAGTAATTTAAAAGGAGTCATTGGGACAAGATCGATTAATTAATTATTACACAACTATTATTATCACATATACATTACAATGATTATCAAAATCGTTACAACCTTTGTAAAAACGGTTTTGTTACAAATAATAAAATACATAACTATATATTTATATACGCAACAATGCCATGAGAAGAAAAGACAAATCGGTCAATTTCCTTCTTACAAACAAGAAAAAAGGTTAAACTAAAGACGCAAACCGGTCAATTCAAGTTGAATTTAATTATCTTTTACAACAAAAAAAAAGGTTGAATTAAATTCTCTTAAACAACAAAAAAAAAGGTTGAATTAAATTCTTAAATTACATTTTCTTAAATTAAATTCTCTTTAATTACAAAGAAAAAGTTGAATTCAATTGACTGCATTGAAATGACTTGGAATAAAACTCTGACTTGGAATAAAACTCTGACTTGGAATAAAACTCTGACTTGGAATAAAACTCTGACTTGGAATAAAACTCTCTGACTTGGAATAAAACTCTCTGACTTGGAATAAAACTCTCTGACTTGGAATATAACTCTCTGACGGAATAAAACTGTCTGACTTGAACTCTATCAAGTATTCTGAAACTGACTTGAACTCTATCAAGTATTCTGAAACTGACTTGAACTCTATCAAGTATTCTGAAACTAACTTGAACTCTATCAAGTATTCTGAAACTAACTTGAACTCTATCAAGTATTCTGAAACTAACTTGAACTCTATCAAGTATTCTGAAACTAACTTGAACTCTATCAAGTATTCTGAAACTAACTTGAACTCTATCAAGTATTCTTGAAACTAACTTGAACTCTATTAAGTATTCTGAAACTGAAACTGTAACTTGAACTCTTATCAAGTAGTATCTTGAAACTAACTTGAACTCTTATCAAGTATCTTGAAACTGAAACTGGAACTAACTTGAAACTGTTCTCAAGTATCTCTATAACTCTGTAAACTCTCTGTAAACTCTCTTTCTTAATTTGCAAGTCAATTCAATTCAATAATTTGAAAAAAATTGCAAACAAAAATAAAAAATGTAAACAACATTTCACTCTAATGTACGCGAAGGTACTGTACTATTATGTTTGGTACATAAATTAAATTATTCTATACTAAAATTAACTCTCTGAAATTAACTCTCTGAAATTAACTCTGTGAAATTAACTCTCTCTTACTTTTAACTTCTGTGAAAATTACTGTTTCACTAAAAAAAATGTATCACTGGTGTCTGAAGTGTTCACTGTGTTTTGTGTTAATTCTGGCTCCATACTAAATATTAACTGTTAATAATGCTGACTTTTCAAATGTTTACAAATTACTTAAAAAGACAAACTCTGTACTTAACAATTTTCTACGGGGAAATCCTTGAGACGTGTCCTGAAGACGTCTTGTTGGCTACTTCTTCTTGGATGAAAACTAGGCGTGGAGAACTTGGAGTCGTGACACACCGGTTCAAGGGTGGATGTTACGAACAAGAAGTCGTGGCACGCCGGTCAACTGGTTTTATCCTGATGCAGGGTAATTTCTATCTTGGCCAAAGAGTGGCCACTTGTTAAAATCCTCTTCTTAAAATATTCTTCTTAAAATCTTCTTCTTAAAATATTTTTAAAATATTCTTCTTAAAATCTTTTTCTTAAAATCTTTTTCTTATCCTGGGGCAGGGTCGCCAGACTGTTAACCCCTCCGTCTATGGCCCTGGGGTGGTTCGGATCGACGGGGGTTCGTTAGGAGGCAGCAACGGATATTTCTTCTAATCTTGGTGGTAGGGTCTCCAAATGTTTAAACTCTTGGCTACAGACTCGCCAGACTGTTATGCCCTCCTTCTTATATGTGCTTATGGGGTGTCTCGTATCGACGAGGCGTTCTTGTTGTGAGGCAGCAACGGATATTTCTTCTATAACATTCTAATTCTTCTCTCTCGCTTTATGGTCGACGATTATTAATTCTTCTCTTGCTATAATACTCTGATACTTTCTCCGAGACTAAAATTATCGACTTTTCTTTTATAACTTATCGACTTTACTGACTAAGTTCCTCTGAAGATAGCCCAACTCGAGGGGGAAAATAAAAAGTTTCTCTTACGGTAGTTTACTTCTAAAAATGTACAGTTAGTTCTCTGAATTTACAGGGGTAGAGGTTCGACCTCTTTCGACCATGGCTCAGGCCGGAATCTAAAAAAAGTTAAGGAGGCAAGGAGCCTCTGCCCCCTCCTCGCAGCGAGGCTGCTAACAAGGGAGGCTCGTAATGAAGTGCCGTAATGAAGTGCTATAATGAAGTGCTATAATAAAG
>JAJOZX010010344.1:70000-80000 GCA_023014485.1 Bathynomus jamesi
TTTTAAGAAGATTATTATTTTAAGAAGATTATTTTAAGAAGAAGATTATTTTAAGAAGAAGATTATTTTAAGAAGAAGATTTTAAAAACAAGAAGATTTTAAAAACAAGAAGATTTTAACAAGAAGATTTTAACAAGAGGCCACTCTTTGGCCAAGATAGAAATTACCCTGCATCAGGATAAAACCAGTTGACCGGCGTGTCACGACTTCTAGTTTGTAACATCCACCCTTGAACCGGTGTGTCACGACTCCAAGTTCTCCACGCCTAGTTTTCATCCAAGAAGAAGTAGCCAGCAAGACGTCTTCAGGACACGTCTCAAGGATTTCCCCATAGAAAATTTTGTTAAGTACAAAATTCTTTTTTAAAATAATTTCTAAACACTTGAAAAGTCAGTATTATTAACAGTTAATATTTAGTATGGAGCCAGAATTAACACAAAACAGTGAACACTTCAGACACCAGTGATACACTTTTTTTTAGTGAAACTAATTTTCACAGAAGTCAATTGTCACAGAGTCAATTGTCACAGAGTCAATTGTCACAGAGTCAATTGTCACAGAGTCAATTGTCACAGAGTCAATTGTCACAGAGTCAATTGTCACAGTTATTTTCACTATTATATTCAGTATAGAATAATTTTATTTTATGTACCTTCCAGTACATTAGAATGAAATATTGTTTACATTTTTTTTATTTTTTGTTTGCAAATTTTTTTTCAATTATTGAATTGAATTGACTTGCAAATTAAGAAAGAGAGTGTTTACAGAGAGTTTATAGATTTAGAGAGATACTTGAAGTCATTTTTTGAAGTCATTTTTTGAAGTCATTTTTTGAAGTCATTTTTTGAAGTCATTTTTTGAAGTCAGTTTTTGAAGTCAGTTTTTGAAGTCAGTTTTTGAAGTCAGAAGGTTGCACCAAGAGGGTCAACCAAAACAGAGGTTAATCGTCTCCACTTGATAGAGATCAAGTGCAGTCATTTTCCATTTTCAGTTATTTTCAAGTCAGATAGTTTCAGAATACTTGACAAGCGTTCAAGTTAGACAGTTTAAGTTATAGAGATACTTGATTGCATTTCAAGTAAGTCGGTTGCACCAAGAGGGTCAACCAAAACAGAGGTTAATCGTCTCCACTTGAATAGAGATCAAGTGCTGTCATTTTCCATTTTCAGTTAATTTCAAGTTAGTTTCAGAATACTTGATAAGAGGTCAAGTCAGAAGGTTGCGCCAAGACGGACAACCGCCCCAGAGATTTATAGAAATACTTGATAGAGTTCAAGTCAGACAGTTTTAATTGAAGTCAGAGTTTTAGTTGAAGCCAGAGAGTTTTATTCCAAGTCAGAGTTTAAGTTCCAAGTCAGAGTTTAAGTCCCAAGTCATTTCAATGCAGTCAATTAAATTCAACTTTTTCTTTGTAAGTTAAGAGAATTTAATTTAAGAAAATGTAATTTAAGAATTTAATTCAACCTTTTTTTTGTTGTAAAAGAGAATTAAATTCAACCTGAATTGACCCGTTTGTGTCTTTAGTTAATCTTTTTTTTTTGTTTGTGAGAAGAAAATTGACCGATTTGTCTTTTCTTTTCATGCCATTATTACGTATATATATATATACTTATGTATTTTAATGTAACAAAACCGTTTTTACAAAGGTTGTAACGATTTTGGTAATTATTGTAATGTATATGAGGAACATGCCGTCCCTCCGTTTGTTGAACTTTTTAAATTTTTTAGTGTGACAAGCAATCTTTTTTTAAAGAGCAAAGTGCTCATGAAAGATGTAATTGTCAATTTCAGACTTATACCCCCCGCTTAGTCACTCAATTCCCCCGAATGTAGTACTCCAAATTTTGTCTTTTTATTTTATTTTATTTTTAACACCCCCAACCCCAGTTGAACCCAGTGTCAACCAGAGGAATGGTTCAACCATGGTTAATTCATTTATGGCTCGATTTACTTTTATTTTTAAGAATATTATAAAATTATGTTAGCTCATTAAAATGCATAATTGATCTCTATTTTTAATTTGTATTTTTATTTTTATTTTGTTCAATTAATCGTGAGTAACTGTCCTTAAATTGTTATTGTACCATTTGTAAGGTATCAAACGAAAATTATAGTCAAATTGACATACTACAGTACTACAGTAAGTACTTTTTTTTTAATTACCTTATAAGTGTAACTGATTATGTAAAATCTATAATCCTAATTGAATTTTATTACTTTTGACACATATTCCCTCCAGTCACTTTTGCATTAAAACTCGTATGCAAACATCATCATTATAATACATCATAATTATTGCTTACTATATATAAATTCTCGCTCATGCATTTATACAGTTAATTTAACAATCCTCTCAGCTAATCTGTCTCGAAATTATAAAATACACACTTTGTACCCAATAAACATAAATACACATTTGACCACAGGTCTATACATCATCCACTACGTAATTCGATTTGTACCTACAACAGTCAATAAAAATGCATGTATGCACACTATATATGACGCGTTCGGTGGAGAAGGGGCGAACGCAACATTTTCGAATTATGCCACAAAATGCAGTTAAAGTTTGTAAACTTTAAACCTTTGTATTTTTCCGGTTTATTGAAATGTTGTATGAATTTGAACACATATTTGAGTAAAATATTGTTGTGTAATATGTCGATATAATAAAACGCCAAGAAAGTTTACAATATTATTTATTGATAGCTTCTGATGTTAACTGGTCCTCTTCGTCGAATGTTGTATTACCTGCTTCAATTGTTTCGGTTTCTTCCAGTTCCTTTAACAATCTTGTATAATAGTTCACTGCAGTTGCAGGCATTAGATCTGATAATTCTTTGAGATCTTTTATTTTTTCCTTAGTTATTGGCAGCAATTGGGAATACTTTGGTTGCAGTGTCTGCTGGGCTAGATTGAATAAACTGACACTGTAGGATTTTTTCCCTTTCTGCAGTCTGACGGGATGGCTATTATCTGGGGTTGTGCGGTATGCAGTAGATATTACGTAGCCTTCTTTGTGTTGAAAGTCAAATATTAACTTTCTTGCATCTGTAAATTTAGTAGTTGTTGATTTCCTAATGACAATGCACGTTTTTGGACGTCAAAATCGAGAAAATCAGCCTGTTTCATTTCTACAACTAGGAAGCGGTGCGAAACGGCTGTAGTTATGGCCGTAACATAATCTTTTTTGGTGTAAATAATATTGCTGTAATTATTTTTTTTATTTTGTTCAATTTGGCCAAATTGAGCATCACAGGGCATTGTCGAGTGACCAGAAAGTAGATAGATGTGTTCAATGTGAAGCAATGATGCGGAGTGAATTTCTCTGAGATACATTAAAACCTAAATTTTACCGTGAAAGAGTGCAGACTAACATCTAATTTTTTGCATAGGTAAAGCAAAGGTTTTAAAGGATAATTATACGACAAAAAACTCATTTCTCGAATTTTGTGGCGTTCGCCCCTTCTCCACCGAACGCGTCATATACTATATACATACAAACCTTATGCTAAAATCATTGAATATTCAGTTACTTGAACAATCCTATCAGCTAATCTGTCCCTCGAAATTGTAAAATACACACTTTGCACCTAATACACCCAAATACACACTAGACCACAGGTCTATACATCATCCATTACGTAATTCGATTTTTTACCTACAATAGTCAATAAAATTAATTTATCAATTGTACTATCATGGAAGCCTCGAAAAATCCATGAACTTTAAAATTTATGTTTTTCCCTTTTACCTATTCATTATGAATGTAATTTTCCCCACAGAAAAATAAAATTTTAAAAAAAAAATTTAACTATCATTCTTTCTCTAACTTAATTGTTTGTCTAAAATTAAAGTTCTAATCTTTGAATTTTTTTTATATTTTGTAAGCAAGTGTCATTTTAAAGATTTGATACTCTGCATTGTACTCAACTACCCGAACTCGTTCTGTATAAAACTTGTATTGTAAAAAAGAATGTCGTCATCTAACTTGAATTACTTACGATGTTATTTTCTCAATTGTATTATATTGTATTAATTGTATTATATTATTGTATTAATACCATTTTGGAGGGGGAAACACTGTAAAAAGTGAACAATGAACAATTCCTATACCATCATTATATGGATTCATTGTCTTCATGCAGTACTTATGTTCGTATAGTTTTTATGTTCGAATGCCCATTTTTACATAAGAAACCAAAATCGCCTAAGCGAGTTTTGGATATAATTTCGATTTATACTTCTTTATTCATTACTGTATTTCTCTAATTCATCTTTTCTAATAATGACTTATACACTATGACGTCACAAAATAACTTTGTTCTCTTTACGTTTCCCATACTTTGTACACTGAATCACGTTCTTAGTATTTGGACATCTTCCGTTTTCAATGTATGGTAAATTCTTTAGTAATAATGTTGTGGTGTTATGTAGTATAAATATTATTATTCAACCATATTCATCCATACGTCACATTTTCCCGTCATTAATTTCCCTTCATTATATCTCTAGTATGCAATGTATGAAAATTCTTTATCATCATAATAAAAACTGTACACTCTATAGAAGTCATTATTTATATGTTATATAGTATAAATATAACTATTATTCGACCATATACCCCGCCCCCATACGTCCATATCTTATCTTGACCATTATCGTATGTCAATTTTATTAAATATTCATTTTTTCTCGTTCGTTCGAAAACGCATAAATACGTTCTCGTATTATTTTTTTCATTTTTATTTTTAATTGTATGACCTCCCGAGATGAACTCGAAAAAAATGCTGAGGTTAAGTGATCGAATTCCGCTGACTAGCAGATTCGAACGCTCAAAGATAAAATACCTCCTTTCGCTCTGATTTCAAATTTATAACAAATTATAACATATGTTATATCATGTGTGTCATGTCTCATGTACTTGTGTTGTGCTAATAACCATATATAATAACCATCTAGTATAACCATCTAGTATAACCATATAGTATAACCATATATAAATATATAAAAACACTGTAAGAATGGTAAACGACGTAATGTACTTCATTGAAACTGTAATTAAATGTAATGATTTAATATATACGTAATGTAAGAATGTACTTTAAAATGGAAGTGTAATTAAAGAATAAGTGAATATGAAGTAATCCATAATTGTAATCGTAATTGTAATGAACCAAAATTAATACGTACTCAGTCGTGTACTTAATTTGTACTTATGTGTACTATTACGAAATGATATCGCCTTCATAAATGTAGACTCGGCGAAAAATACAAATTAGTTTTTATTTTTATTTTTCTTAAATTTTTATTTGCAATCTTTCAAACATCTGATCATGTGTTTAAAAGGGGGAAACTTAACCTTCGACTGTCTTCCCCCAAACATTTAAGTTTATATTATACATGTATTTGTAAAATTAAGGCACTTTTTCATCAAGTCACTTCATTTATAGCACTTCATTACGACTCCTTGTTAGCAGCCTTGCTGCGAGGAGGGGGCAGAGGCCCCTTGCCTTCTTAATTTTTAGATTCCGGCCTGAGCCATGGTCGAAAGAGGTCGAACCTCTACCCCTGTAAATTCAGAGCACTACCCGTACAAATTTGAGAAGTAAACTAAATGTAAGAGAAACTTTTTATTTTTCCCTTCGAGCCGTGCTCTCTTCAGAAGAACTTAGTTAAGTCGACAAGTTATAAAAGAAAAGTCGATAATTTTAGTATCAGAGAAAGTATCAGAGTATTATAGAAAGAGAAGAATTAAAAATTGGCGACCCTTTGCCCAAATTAAGAGACAACCCAAGCACCATAGAAGATATGAGAATAAAAACCCACTCTAATAGACAGAGTTTATTTCCACGACAGTTTCGACGCCCACTGGCATCCTCCTCGGGTGGATACAGAAACACAAATGAAACAAAACAAGAGGGAAAAACAGTTCAGGGATCGACCGTTAAGAAATTCGCACCTAGGTTGGATTCCATTCTCTCGAGACAGGAGGGGCATTTTCATTAAGTACATTCGCACAAATTTTAAAACTATCTTCCTGTTCTAAACATACAGATTCTATTATTTTTACATAATTATTACATTTATAATTAAATTTATTACATTTAATATTGCATAATTATTAATTACAGAAATTATAAATTTATTATTACATTGGTTATTACATTGTTGTTTATTATACAGAAATTATAAACCGAAAAACGAATGAAAAAAGGCGATTAGGAAATAATCCAGAGACCATTGAGAAATTCGCACCTAGGTTAGATATCGTTCTCCCGAAACCAGAAGGGCATTTTATTACAGGGTCAGCTTATAACTACATTTCCACAAATTAAAAATATCTTCTTGTTCTATACATACAGATCCTAATGTTTTGACATAATTACTGCATATATTTATTTCCACATTAATTACTTCCATTATTACATTTACTAAAAGCGAGTAAGGAAACATTCCAATCCAGAGACATTTAAGAAATTCACACTTAGGTTCGAACACGTTCCCACGACTCCGTAAGGGATTTATTGACCAAGAATCTCATTAAAGGGTCTAACTTATAAGTACCTTCGCACAAATTAAAATTATCTACTTTTTCTATACACACAGATTCTATTATTTTTCTTTTGACATAATTATTACATTTATAAAGTACCTTACTTGATTCCCAATCTATAGCATGATTATTTTGGCTAGCGTGATAAAAAATGGCATTATTAGTATTACAACTTCTGAAGGCATATTTGTGTTCTGTAAAAGTTGTGATTTAGTATACGTGGGAGAAACTGGAAGAAATATTGAAACCCGTATCAAAGAACACAAATATGCCTTCAGAAGTTGTAATACTAATAATGCCATTTTTTATCACGCTAGCCAAAATAATCATGCTATAGATTGGGAATCAAGTAAGGTACTTTATAAATGTAATAATTATGTCAAAAGAAAAATAATAGAATCTGTGTGTATAGAAAAAGTAGATAATTTTAATTTGTGCGAAGGTACTTATAAGTTAGACCCTTTAATGAGATTCTTGGTCAATAAATCCCTTACGGAGTCGTGGGAACGTGTTCGAACCTAAGTGTGAATTTCTTAAATGTCTCTGGATTGGAATGTTTCCTTACTCGCTTTTAGTAAATGTAATAATGGAAGTAATTAATGTGGAAATAAATATATGCAGTAATTATGTCAAAACATTAGGATCTGTATGTATAGAACAAGAAGATATTTTTAATTTGTGGAAATGTAGTTATAAGCTGACCCTGTAATAAAATGCCCTTCTGGTTTCGGGAGAACGATATCTAACCTAGGTGCGAATTTCTCAATGGTCTCTGGATTATTTCCTAATCGCCTTTTTTCATTCGTTTTTCGGTTTATAATTTCTGTATAATAAACAACAATGTAATAACCAATGTAATAATAAATTTATAATTTCTGTAATTAATAATTATGCAATATTAAATGTAATAAATTTAATTATAAATGTAATAATTATGTAAAAATAATAGAATCTGTATGTTTAGAACAGGAAGATAGTTTTAAAATTTGTGCGAATGTACTTAATGAAAATGCCCCTCCTGTCTCGAGAGAATGGAATCCAACCTAGGTGCGAATTTCTTAACGGTCGATCCCTGAACTGTTTTTCCCTCTTGTTTTGTTTCATTTGTGTTTCTGTATCCACCCGAGGAGGATGCCAGTGGGCGTCGAAACTGTCGTGGAAATAAACTCTGTCTATTAGAGTGGGTTTTTATTCTCATATTTTGACCTTCACGTAAAAAAGTGAAGTTTTTTGCATTTACCATAGAAGATATTGGCATAACAGTCTGGCGAGTCTGTAGCCAAGAGTTTAACAGAGTGGCGACCCACCATTTGACCGCAGAGAAAAGAATTAGAATGTTATAGAAGAAATATCCGTTGCTGCCTCCGAACTAGAACCCCCGTCGATTCCGAACCGACTCAGGGCCATAGACGGAGGGGTTAACATATATATATATATATATGTGTATGTATATGTATATATATGTGTATGTATATATATGTATATATATATATATGTGTATGTATATATATATATATGTATATAGATATATATGTATATATATGTATATATGTATATGTATATAGATATATATATATATATATATATATATATGTATATGTATATATGTATATATATATATATATATGTATATATGTATATATATGTATATATGTATATATATATATATATATATATATATATATATATATATATATATATATATATATATATATATATATATATATAATGTTATAATGTTTATAATGTTTCAGACCAACAAACCCTAGGATCCACTCATGGCTGGTCTACCTAACTGTGTTCGTAATCTTGTATTGTGTATGTCCTCCGTGGTGGCGGAGGGGACCTACAATTTTACGTGGTTTCCGAACCACAAGAACATAAAAAATTTATGTAAAAACTGTCGGTAAATTGGCAGCGACCAATTTTTACGAAAGTAAATAATTATCAATTTAAAACTAATTAATTATCGATTTAAAACTAAAGATAGAATCTCTGGATCCAGAGGATCAAGTCATAATAGACTACTATCCACAAATGTTACACTATATCTATTTATAACGGACATGCAAATATATCAGATCCAAAGAATCCAGTCAATTTCATTACGGTATCCATCAAGTCACGGTCCATATCGATTGCGGACCAAGTCAAAATTTACAACCATATACATTACAATATATACACTTACGAGGAAAAGTGTAGTTGTGGCTGTAAAGACTGTACAGGAATGTAGAAATGTGTGTGCACCCATTATGGGTCTCCCATTTAAAGGTGTTTGTGGGGCAAGTGAAGATCATGAGTTTTTCAATACCTCACAGTACTATGGGGGCATCGCTCGGCAGAGGAATCTCTTTAAATGGGGTGTGTAAGGACAGAGAGTATCCCCTAACCCAAGACGCTGCCTCCCTATATCCCACAACACTTGTGTTGAGCTGTGGGATCTATCCCCACAAAGCCTTAATTTTACTACCTTAAACTATACCCTTTCTATCAACATGCGCGTCTAATCGATTTTTAAACATGTTTATAGACGTGCTACTAATTACTTCTACCGGCAAACTATTCCAGCTATTTACTATTCCATGCGTAAAAAAGTTTTTCGCAACTGCTGTCTCGAACCTTCTACTTGTCAACTTACACCCGTTATTTCTAGTCCTATTATATTGAGATATTTCGAAAAAGCTATCTCTATCTACGTTATCAAACCCATTCATAATTTTGAAAACCTGGATTAGATCACCCCTTAACCTCCTAGTCTCGAGAGTAGTCAATTTTAACTCCTTAAGCCTATCCTCGTACTACTTTGACCTAAGAGACGGAATCATCTTAGTTGCTCGTCTTTGAACTCTTTCGATTTTGTCTATATCTTTGCGCATATGCGGATTCCAAAATTGGACCGCGTACTCCAAATCAGAGCTGGGCACTTCCGCAAACACTTCCGGAAACCGCAAATTCCGCAATTGCGGAAGTATGTTTTTCGTTTGCGGATTTGCGTTTGCGGCAAAGTCATCGCAAATTAGTGAATTTGCGTTGCGGAACTAAGACCGCAAACGCAAATCTTTCCGCAAATTTCCGCAATCTTTCAAAATGTATGAAATTCAAATGATTAAATTTATTATTTAATTTATTTACTATTTACTTGCAGGAGGTGTTTTTGTTCAATATAATATATCAATATATGTAGTATTTTTATTTCTTCTACAATAGTGATTTATTGTAATAAATTATTTAGCCTTGTTTTTAATAAAAACAAGGCTAAAACATTAAACATTAAAAAGATATAAAAACTTTGTATACCTCTTTAATGTTTTGGATACTTTTTATAGTTAAAATTGCGATTGCGGAATTTGCGGTTTGCGGAAGTGTTTGCGGAAGTGACCAGCACTGTAAAAATTGGAAATATGGTTTGCGTTTGAGGATTTGCGTTTGCGGCACAAAAAA
>JAJOZX010010344.1:85000-97500 GCA_023014485.1 Bathynomus jamesi
AAGACCAACTCCAGCTTAAGTACGCTCAACTAAATTAAGCAAATAGAAGAAAGACTCCAATAAGAAGATCAGGCCTGACAAAGGAGACCAGGACTTATCTAATAACACTCAGTAAGTGAACCATTGTATTTCTAAGTCCCAGTTTAGTGATAACATTTAAACTAGGTCCACTTAAATTAGGCCT
Organism: Bathynomus jamesi; assembly: GCA_023014485.1. Lineage (NCBI taxonomy): Eukaryota > Metazoa > Arthropoda > Malacostraca > Isopoda > Cirolanidae > Bathynomus > Bathynomus jamesi. The sequence goes on from JAJOZX010010344.1 coordinate 85,185, forward strand.
ACATTGTGGTCTAAGACCTAGCATCAACTCATAGTTTAACAAAGGCTACGGTAATGTGGACGTCCATTTACTCTACCCGCTCTGGACCATTTCCGGAATCTCTAGGCTGACCCCAACAAGGCTATGCTTAACATATTCTGCAGTTAGACTGGAGATGTTATGGGTGGGTTAATTGGGGACCAATTCATACAGAGCATATTTCATACCCGCCCTTGGCCCCTCCTTTCCACTGAGTATTCATTGCACATTTCAGGAGGACAACCACCTCTTGCACCTTCACGATTGTTGCAAGAAGCAAACAAACATCCATATTTTTCTTGTTACCGGGGGCAGATTAGCCAGATCTCGGGGTACAAACACGGGGGGATCAATACCCTTCTGTTGAAACATTCTAATAATGTCCTCAATATTTTGAGCACTGTTTATAGGGCCCTGCCTTTTAATTAGCCTACCAATATTGATATCAGTACATAAATCAAACATCAATTTCTTTAAGCGTTCAATCTTTTCTTCACTATAAAAATCAACACATAGCTTAGTAATAGTCACAGGATCAAGATAGTCAATCTTGTTGGCATAGTAGCTCGTCCACCACTGCACCACTACAATTATTAGTATTTCCTGACATGTTTTGTTGGCTTTCCTGGCGGCCGCCAACTACCATACTTTCCATGCAGGGATCTCTTCTTACCACATGGCTCGCCTCCACCAATTAAAGTACAGGGTGTTCGAAAAGTCCCATCACCCCTTACAAAATGTACATATTGTAATACCAATTTTATTTTTGTGTGATTAATTGAATTTATAGGTGATTCATTGACATCTTTTTTTCTTTTCCAGGTATTAGAGTTGTGTGAACAATGGCAGATCAGTCCACTTACACTCTGGAGGAAAGGATAGTGATGAGCACATGGGCTCATGAAAGGTCACATACTGGCAAAACGATGAATAATATCCAGAATGATTTCAACACAAGATTCAATAAGGCTGCACCCCAAACAAGACGGAATTACGCTGGGAGAAAAAGCTGTTTGAAACTGGCTCCATCAAGGACAGACCACGGTCGGGAAGACCAACAACGCGAGCAGAACAATGCGAAGGTGTGATTGCATCGGTGGCTCGTTTACCGAAAAAATCACTTCGGAAACGATCACAAGAACTTGCAGTCCCAATGTCCACAATGAGAGATCACATGACAAAAGATCTCGGCATGAAACCATACCGCCCGTCATTTGTTAATGAATTAAGCGATACAGACATGCAGAAACGATATGAAGCCTGTGAACGGTTTTTGACTGTTTTCCCAACAATTCTTGCACGTGGAACAGTGATTTTTTTCTGACGAGTGTGCAATTTACCGTAGTGCCAAAATGAGAAATGTTTATTCTGGAGCAAAGAAAATCCACATTTCTTTGAGGAACTGGAACACCATCCACCGCACGTGATGATATGGGGTGCAGTGTCTGCCAGGAACTTGTTCAGTCCATATTTTTGTTATGGTCCTGTCAACCAAACTGCCTACCTCAACATGTTATGGGACTGGTTTGTGCCTGAGCTCGAACGTTTAGGGCTGCTTAGTCGGGTGTGGTTTCAAGACGGGGCTTCGTTTCATTTTGCCATTAATATGAGAGAATTCCTCAACGAAGTGTTCAGAGACAAATGGATCGGCCGTGGCTCGCAACATTTACCTGCCCCTCTTGAGTGGCCGCCCCGAAGTCCAGATGTCTTCATGTGACAATGCGTTATGGGGTTTCGTCAAGCAGAACGTATTCTGGGTGCGTTACCGCACAACCGAGGTACTGAAACACGCTGTTCGAGATGCATTTGGTGCAATCACTCCAGCAATGCTGCGTCGATTCTCACACCGCACATGGAGGCGCATAATCCTTTGTTTCGAAAATGATGGTGCACACACAGATATTCTTGATTAGTAACTGTATTTACTATAATTAAAGTAATTGTTGCTTGTGACTTGTTTCTTAAATTGCATCTACCACATATAAATACAATTAATCACAAAAATAAAATTGGTATTACAATATGTACATTTTGTAGGGGATAACGGGACTTTTCATACACCCTGTACAGCTATACGTGGCATCCGAACTACGAGTCGCTACATCATCTGGACGGAGAGGATAGTTACCCATCCTACAACTACCTACCTACTTCGCTGATCGGCGGGAAGCGGTGTTGCAACAATGCCTATGACGTTATCCTGTATATAAAACGTACTAATTCGTTAGAATCTGACTGCCTTTTTCAACAACGAAGGAAATTCGTGTATCTAATACAAGAAAAACAATTCGTAGTTACCTCTTTGCTCGTAAGTAAATGAAGGTTTGACGTAATGATGTATGACTCGAGACCGGTCTCGAGACCTTTTTTCTGGTCTCGGTGATGTTCTTTAAGTGCAACGAACACTTATCTTGTTTTAAGTTGGCAGTCAACTGCTGAAAAATGTCACAAACTATGAATTTGTGAATAAATTGAGTAAACTTTGCAATTGTGACTTGATAACCTCTTTAGAATCTTTTCCTGAATGTGAAATATAGAGCTTGGGAATTAGGCATTTCACGATATTGAATACATGCAAAAACTGCATATGGTCTCGGTTTCGGTCTCGAGACCTTTTTCTGGTCTCGGTCCCGGCCATGATGGTCTCGACTACATCACTGGTTTAAAGAGGTTATTTATGTATCATGTGTGGTTTATTCTTCTTTCCCCTTACTTTCTTTCGCTGCTAAAGGTTACGAGGAAATATCCCTTCTAAAAGGAATATCAATAGGTGAAAGAAAGATACGCAGTAGCCCAACCAGACCCGTTTCATGTATTTAATAAAATTAAGTTTCGAAAGGTTTCGGAAAAAAGTACAGTATAGTAGTTCTTAAAAACGAGTTTATTATGAGCACATGATTTCACGATATACCGAAAACAGTTACTAAACTAGTTCTGTTATATATTCTTGCTGAAATTCCTTCACAATGATTAAACATGAATAAGCTTGAAATAGATGTACCGGCAAGTTCAGTCTCTAACTCATTATCAGTGGAATTATGAGTTTTTTCTCGGCGATACGAATAGGTTTCTGAAAGATAAAAATGAGTTCTGTCAGTAGTGAATGGAAGGAATGTAGTCCATTAATTCAAAAAGAGAAAAGCCAAAAATAATGAAACTATGCAAATTGCCTGTAATCAGGACAAAAACAAACATAATCGTTACACTTTATATGCGTTTTCATTTGTTCCAACTACAGTCTCTCTTTAAAATTAAAAAAAAATCAAAGGTTTCATTTTATATTTCCTTTTAATACCCGATATAGAAAGCTTTAGCTTCATAAATTGCAATTGAAATGAAAACACTGCAGATTCATAATTCTGCTGATAATTAAGTACTCCTTTTTCAAAGGTACCCATTGAGCTTTAATTTAGAAGAAAATTATACCATAAAACGAACTATTTTTCTTCGTTTACATCGGCTTTGGAACTAGTACATTAAATCTAAATTTGGACGTTAAAAATTAACTCCTAAAACTAATCCAGCTGTTTAATGACGTAATTAAAAAGTGACGATCTACTTAACATAGCATCAGTAATGAGTGCCTATAATATGAGGCCATTTATTTTCAAAAACTGATGTATAAAATGAACGGAAATTTACATTATATTCAATGAAACGTGAAAATGCTTCGACATACAATTGTATACACACCATGCCATACTTACGAAACGTAGCAAACGCAACAGGACGGCAAATACACAGACTCTGGCACGATGTTCTTTCCTGTCATATCCATAGACAAGAGCTTTTTGTATATGAACTTCTGACGACAAGCAGTGTTTTGTAGAGGGCCTCCACCTAGGACGCATTGTGAATTCTCACTTAGGGATAAAAAATTTTTTTATGAAAGTCATTGTAAGGATTTAGAAATATTACGTACTGCATAATGTGAAATACCTTTTCTTTTTTTTTATTATTTTACTTAGTCAATAAAAAAATATATATATGTGATCATTGGGCTTTCCGTTCATGCATAAAGCTGCTTTGTGTCCAGTCACTATATAGATAATTTAGCATTCTGACCCGTATGAAATATATTTCACTCCACAGTTGCGGAAAGTTTTCTGAGAAGAAAAATGAGATAAAGAAACCCCACCCCCCATCCCCCATTTCTGATTAGTAATTTCGGGAATTGGTTTGGCAATTTTTTTTTTTTTCATCGAAAAAGAAATATTAAAAGAAAACTTAAATTTGTTAATTTTTTTTTGGCGAATTACTTTTTGCATGCAACTGTAGGACCTACATATAAAAAGCCCCCCCCCCCCTTTTTTTTTTTGGACACCTCATAGACCAATTTCAAAATGGTGTGTAAATTAGGGTGAAGACAAATAAAAGTTAAAAACGAAGGTATGACAACAAATGAATATTTTCAAAAACATTCGTACCAAAGTTGGTTATGTAACATTCCAGTATACACAGTTTCTTCAATAAAACGATCTTATAATAAATCAAATTATCGTGAAAAAACAATAGTAGTACAATGAAAGTTCACACTATACATTAAAAATAGACATGACACTGAATCAGAGTTAAATGTTACCGTAAAATCGACATGATAAAAAACTGCATCTACCCATAATTAATCGCGTAACCCGCAAATCATACGCATTAAAGTTCTTATTTGAAGGAAATTATTTCGTGTAATATAATTCTTTAACGATTTTATCCCTTTTTTAGAAAGTAAAACGGGAATGTCGTCATATTTTAGTGAATCATTCAAAACGCTTTTGAAAGCATATTTTCCGTTTGTTATTTTGTTGCATATTGGAAAATTGAAAACGCAATTCCTTTACTTCTGCTTTAATAGTCTATTACGAGAAGCATTTTACACGGTAAAACCAACTGTTATGTCGGATAAAAACTGAAAATTCTAGTTTATATTTTGTTGTTATGACAGATATATTGTTTCTATTTACAGTGTTTACATCAGATTCCATATTATTCATATAACTTTTTCGACGTCAAATTTGTATATAAAATGAAAGAAAAAAGCTTTTAACCAAAGTATCTGCAGCCTTTTTTTCATGACTGGATGGATGTAGTCAATATATTTAAATGACAAATTTCGAACCTTGCATTGGTGATTCTTGAACTTTAAAAAAGACTACATGCTTTGATTTTTACTTTGATTATTTAAACTGGTTTTGTAATTTAATTATTTCGTGTATTTTTTTTAGTTACATTAATAAAAAGAATGAAGAGCTACTTTCGTCTAAACAATCTAATGACATATTAATTAAATAATTTCTCTAACTAATCACAAGCAAATTAATTTTAGATACTATTTGTGTGAGACAGACATACACAAGTACATTCTGTATAAAACGACTGACTGACTGACTACCTCTCTGACAAAGTCTGTCCATCTCAGATGCACAGATGGACGGACTGTCTGTCTGTGTCAGACAGACAGTTTGTCTTTCAGACGGACGGACTGTCTATCAGACATTTCGTCCGTCCAACATAGATAGTTCAACAGTCTCTCTCCCTCCGTCAGTTTGTCAGACTGTCTGTCTGTCTGTCTCTGTTGGACGGACAGACTGGTTTTTTTGTCTGTTTGATATGTCAGACCGATGGACAAACAGACAGAGAGACAGACTGACTGACTGACTTTCAAGACCGACTGGCCGTCAGTCAGTTTGGCGTTCGACAAACAGTCCGTTAGTCAGTTACTCAGCCCGTCAGTCTCTCCTTCTGTCTGTCTGTCTGTTTTTCTAACTAACAGACAAACAGAGGCCGTCCTTTCGACAATCTGTCTTTTTATCTTTGTCTGTCTGTCAGATGGACAAGGGAGTCTCTCTCTCATTCTATCAGTCACATAAGCCTTACTTTTAATTTAAAGACTTAGATTAGAATTAACAACCAACTTACATCAGCTAATAAACTCTCTTCTGTCCCCTATGACAAAGAGAGATGTTCCACATAAATATACATATCGGAATTAAAATGCTAGCATTAGGATATTCAATGGGCCAGATTAGTGAACTGTACAGTTAACATTTTTGAATGGCATGGTTTAAAATAAGACCTATATTAAGTGCAAATCTGTATGGTATTCGCTTCATTTGAGTATCGGTAAATCGTTTACTTTGCGACAACCCTACCCTTCATATTATTCGACACATTGATTTGACTATGTATCCCCATGTACTGCTGGGTGACAGAGCCCATTTGGTTTAGAAATTTTGTCAAAGAATTCAAGCCATCCGCGAGAATTGATCGTGAACCCTCGGACTGGAAGTCCAATACTATACGAAGAAGGACAATTATTATAATGCATTAAAATTACCACTGGAACTTACTCCATACACTTGTCCACCTTTACACCCTGTTTAACGGTGCCCTGATTCAGGATGAATACCCATTCTTTGGTCGGAGTCTGCCCTCTGTTCGGGTAAATAATAGTTTTCCTGGATCGGCACACGGTCTGCTCAGACGTGAAATTAGGGTCTCCCAAACGAACTACAGGCTTCTCCGATTTGTCGACAGGGGACACAGTCTTTGGAAAGGAAAAAGTAAAGGATAATAACTTAATTGATCATTAACACACATTTAGTTTTCCAAGTTTTCCAAGTTTTTACTCGAAATTTCATTGTGTTAAAAATTATATGAAGTAAAAATGCTGATTTGCAAATATTGCCGCACTATGGTAATTTTTGTAGTTTCTACGTGCAAATACTTTGCACAAACAAATAAAAGAAGATACAAAGTAATGTGGGAAAATATGTTTAAAAAGAAGACTGAATATAAAGTGGAGATATTTTATGAACCTTTTTCAGGAGACTGCCCAACTCCAATCCAATTTAAAGCGTATAAAGGGTGTTCAGTGATTGTAAATGTAAAATTTAGAGAAAGTGTGAATCTAGTACGCCAGAGTACAATTTTGACTTTGAAGACATTCTGTATTCTGTATGAAAATGCATATTAGTGGGTGACAAAATTAACAATCAACTCTACAGGGTCTCCCAAAATGAATATACGAAATGCGGTTTTATTTTTACAGGTATCGAAACAATTAAAAAACTGTGATTAAGGAGGATTTTAATTTTCTTACTTTTTTTTTACTAATTTCAGATTTTCAATAAAAATACTTGACCTGACCTAGCCTAACTAACCTAACTAAATCTGACCTGACCTAGCCTAACTAACCTAACTAAATCTGACCTGACCTGACCTAGCCTAACTAACCTAACTAAATCTGACCTGACCTGACCTAGCCTAACTAACCTAACTAAATCTGACCTGACCTAGCCTAACTAACCTAACTAAATCTGACATGACCTAATTTAAACCAACGTTTTAATTGAAAGTTAGGATTTAAAAAAAAAACACTAACCACTATTTTAACGAATCGAAATCGGCTCCATGAAGCGTACCCACCAAAGCTAAATTGTTTGCGCGTGAGTATAGCGTATGTAGGCCTAAACTGACAAGTGCCAAATGTCAAATGACGTTTAGATAACTGTTTATCGCTATGCGGCGGGGTCGCACTTTCAAACTCAAAAGTTTGTCAGACTAAACGTTTATTTTAAATGTGCGAGTAAAGTAAATAACTTACGAAATTACACGTTACTCGTGGAAAGTAACGGAGTTTGGATATTAGTTACTCTCGAGAGTAAATTAGTTACCCGCTAAGCTACTGAAAAAGTGCTAAAGTAATTGGGTTACTTTCCGGCTCTATAGCTGGAAAGTAACTCAATTTTTTTCGCACTGTATGTACTTACTTCATTCAAGAAATTCATAATCATGTTACTCAGAGGTGAAGTTGTCAATATAGCATCAAAACGGCTTCTGAAAATAAATTATTGCAATTATTATTATTTATTATGACAGTAAAATTTGGCTTCCCCAATTATCCATGATTTATAATATATCAACATATTTATAAGATAAAATATTAATTTATTGTCCATAAACTCTTCTACATTTCCTCATTAACCGGATATGTCTATATTCAACATGACGTAATAACTGCATTATAAAGTTCATGATCCCGATACATACGCGATTGCGCGTTTTCATTGTTAAAGGAAATTTCCTTTAACAATGAAAACACGCAATCGCAAAATCCACTCAATTGCAAAATCCTCCCCTTCACAATGCAAAACCCACTCGATATTATGGAATTATCATGATACTGATATGGTGTGGTTAGTTATTATATATTTATGTATTTTTCAACAATAAATGTACAAGAGTATTGCATCGAAGGGCGTTATATTATATTATTGTTATTATTATTGTTATTATTTTTAATAATTTGTGAATCAGAGAAATTACTAATCCTAATTTACATTACTGAAACGATGTAACCTCATAAATAATTCACTGGGGAACACAACTTTTGGTGACTTAGATGTTAGACCTGTTTCTGGGTATATTGAGGTCGCTGATTCTAAAAATGACATTAGTTTTTCTCCATCAGCTCTGCTTATCAAGATATGATATATATCTATATATATTTCTATATAATGTATATAATATATAATTGCTGACTGGCAATCACTGTTGTTGTCAATTGAATACAAAAGTATGATGAATGTCAGCAAAAATAGTGTATTAACATCAAACAAGCATAAGGTACGAAAATATTTCTTAAATTCAAACAAGCTTGAGACACGAACGGCAAAAAAAGTTCTTTCATTGAGACATCTCACATAAACCGCGTTTCTGAGATTTCTTGCGATGAGATGTGCCAGGACATTCGCGTTGGATGCTCCAGCAGTAATCTGCCATCATGTGAGTATCCCATCGTCCGCGGTACTGTTCTTCCATGGTCCTTAGTTCTTGGTGAAATCGTTCACCCTGTTCCTCGCTTAGATCACCGAGGTTATCTGGGAAACGATCCAAATGACTGTGGAGGTAATGCAGTTTGATGCTCATTTTACAGCCAAGTTTACAAAAAGAAGAGAGCATATTCTCCACTAGTTCACCGTAGTTATCGGCCTTATAGTTCCTAAGGAAATTCTTCACAACCATACTAAACGATGACCACGCACGTGCCTCAATGTTGTCCATTGAATCTTGGAAACGCGGGTCTTTCATGAGTTCCCGGATTTGCGGTCCATCGAAAATACCTGCCTTCAGCTTTTCCATGCTCAGCGCAGGAAATTTTCTACATATGTAGCCAAAACACGTCCCATCTCTGTTCAAAGCCTTTATAAATTGTTTCATCAAACCTAGTTTGATGTGCAGTGGTGGCAATATGATCCTTTCTCTGTCAACCAAAGCTTCTTTGATGATATTTTTTTCTCCAACCACCATGTTTTCTCTCAGAGGCCACTGTCTTCTCCCTCAGTGTTCATCTTTAGCTCTACTGTCCCAGAGACATAAAGCACGGGTACTTGGTGTACCCGCTCTGCTGGCCCAGGAGAAAATTCACCATCTTCAGATCCACACAGATCACCCATTGGTGGTCTCGGTATGATATCTTTTCTAGGACTAGGGCGACTGTCCCGTGCTCTTCTCTCATACCGACTGAGTGACCAATTGGGATTGATCTGTATCTGTTGCCGTTGTGTAGAAGAACACATTTTAGGCTCCGTTTGGAGCTATCTATGAATAACCGCCATTCACTTGGTGTATTCCGATATGCCCATTTTCATCAGCAATCCGCGCACATTGTTGCAGAAAACTAAATCGTTCTCTTTTGAGAAGAAGGGCAGTAAATCCTTTTCTATGTCGCGATATAACGTGATTTTGGTTCCCGGCAGCAGTAAATTTTTTTCTCCCAGCCTGGAAGCTAACAATTCAGACGATTTCTTCGAAAGACTTAAGTCCCTTATGAGGTCGTTTAATTCGTGTTGACTAAAACCTTCTGCAACTGATGACGGTCCTTCGAAATCACTGTCATTTTGCCCACATATGCTTTCTTTGTCAGTAGCAGATTCATCATCATCTTGAGGGAGCTCTGGAAGATGGCTGAATGATGGGACAGGTATCTCATCTGAATGTGAAACAGGCCGTCTAGCTGAGTCTATGTCAGGATACGTCCATTTACTCCGGTTACGTCCATTGATGCCCTTTATATTCACCAAACAAAAGTAACAGTCATCACTGTGGTTTCTCTGTTCTCTCCATACCATTGGTATACCAAATTTCAGGCACCTCCTCTTTCCGTTGGTCCATTGCCGCAGATGCTCCGTACACGTTTTACACACAACATGAGGAGCCCATGGCTTATCTTGGTCCCCTAGTTGTACTTTGAAATAGGCAAAATAAGCTTTTTTCACAAAATCAGTAATAGTTTTTCTCTGTTCAATGAACGTGTACTCTCCGCAGATAAAACAAAACACATCTGGATGATTTAAACACTTTCTTTCGTGATGAAGCCATGTCAACACCTGTAACAGGAAAGAATTCACGTTAGTACATGTACAATACACATGCAAAACAGCAACATCAGCAAAATCATAGCTACAATTTAATTATACAGATGCATTTAGATTTACAAGCAACTCATAATACCGTTCCAGAAGGGTAATAAAGTAGGTAATGATGTATGCAATATCTCAAAAACTAGAGCTGCTAGAACAAAATGGATGATATTTTCTGAATCAGTGGCATGAAAATATCCAGAATAAGGTCTAAAATCTCAGGCACCAAGAATTTTTTTTTTTTTGTTCCCCAGTGTATAATTGCTTTGCTTTAAAGGCAGTATTATATATATATATATATATATATATATATATATATATATATATAATATAGTATATATGATGCAAACCCACAAGGAAAAAGAAAAATGATTCCAAGGCCTTTCGTGTATTCAGAAGTACACCTCGTCAGGGAATGAAGGGTGGAGGCACGATAACCAAAAACATATACAACGGGACAGAAAAACAAAAAGATTAACACAAGATTAACAAGAGTTGATTAGAGGCAAAAGGTATTTTAACAAGATATTGTCAATTTTATACATTCCCTACTGTTATTGAAATTATTTTTGCAATGGATAAATGCACATTCTAAATTATTTGTTTCGATTATATCTGTATTTTTAACGAGAGCTTTAGAACTATCCCACTTAATACTATGATTACATCTATACATATGGTTAAACAATGCATTAGAATTATTTGCTGTTCTACACGCATATTTATGCTGTTTTACCCTAATATCTAACGTTTTACCCGTTTGGCCAATATGTACTAAGTCACATTGTGTACATCCGATCGAATACACACAACTAACCAGATTATCCGGGCAGTGCCGGCCTTAGGGGTGTGCGAACCGTGCGGTCGCACAGGGCCCGCAACTTGGGGGGGCCCGAAAATTTCACAGAAATTTACCATCGACGTCAGAGTTCCAAAATTGATGTAAATTAATGTAATTTATTTTTTTATTTTCAGATCACCGATCCATCATGGCCTTAATGATTGCATTATGATAGTTTAAATATTTGATAATAAAGTAATAAGTAGTAATAATAGTAAAGGCTGTTGGTCTGTTGGTATTCTGTTACAGGTGCACTTGTATAGTTAAATTTTACTTGTTGTACTTGTTAACAATCTACTAAAATAAAATGATTAGCAATGAAAAACAATTTGACTTGTGTCATGGGGGGCCCGTACAGTATACTCTGCAAAGGGCCCGAAATATCCTAAGGCCGGCGCTGATCCGGGCTATTCTTTATTAAGCGTGATTTCACAGTATTATTATACTTAAAGACTACATTGACACCAATTGCTTTTAGTAAAGCCGGAAGATATTGAAAATTTACATGGTAAGGTAGGCTAAGGATATTTTTACGCTCAAATTCCTTTACAGTTAGACTATTATAATACCTATTCTTGGCTTTCCTTAGGCAGTTATCTAAAAATGAAATAGGATAACATAATTCAGTACCAATATTCATGATATTGCATAACTCGGAACCTAAAAATTCAGGACTGACAACTCTCAATGCTCTAAGAAACATAGCAGAGAAAATAGAAGATTTAATCGCGGGATGATGGTCGGAATAAAAATGCACATAAGAGTTATTATTAGAAGGCTTACGATAAACTTCAAATTTAAACTGATTAAAACATCTCCGAATTTTTAGATCCAGAAAAGATAAGCTTCCGTCATTTTCTTTTTCAACCGTGAACTTAATAGATGGGACTAAACTATTGAGCCTACCAAGAAATAAGTCAACATCCAAATTATTAGGCCAAAGGCATAATATATATATATATATATATATATATATATATATATATATATATATATATGTATGTATGTATGTATGTATGTATGTATGTATGTATATAAT
>JAJOZX010010344.1:105000-117500 GCA_023014485.1 Bathynomus jamesi
GTACTTGGGATCGACAGTGGCTGAGGACGGTGAGCTGGACACAGAAATAACACACAGAGTGCAATCTGGTTGGAAAAATTGGAAGAAAGTTTCAGGGGTGTTGTGTGACCGAAGAATAGGCGCAAGGGTTAAGGGAAAGGTGTATAAGACTGTGGTAAGACCGGCTATGATGTACGGGGCTGAGTCTTGGGCTATAAAGAAAGATCATGAGAAAAGACTAGATGTAACGGAGATGAGAATGCTGAGATAGATGTGCGGAGTGACAAGGTTGGATAGAGTAAGGAATGAAAGGATAAGGGGCACAACAAAGGTTGGAGAAATCTCGAGGAAGATACAAGAAAGTAGACTGAAATGGTATGGACATGTGATGAGAGGGGACGAAGATTATGTGGGTAAGAGAACGATGAATATGGAGGTGCATGGCAGGAGAAAGAGAGGCAGACCGAAGCGAAGGTGGATGGAGAAGGTGAGGGACGATTTGAGGGAGAAGGGTTTGTCGGAAGAAGAAGCCCAGGACCGGGCTGTGTGGAGGAGGCTGGTCAGAAACGCCGACCCCGCATAGAGGCGGGAACGGGCGAAGAGAAAGAAGAAGATATATATATGTATATATATATATATGTATATGTATATATGTTTACTTTTTTGTTGAGTTTGAACGACGGTTCAGGATCGACCTGCGGTCGACCCCTCTGCAGCATCCCGCCTCATTTGCGGGACTTGGTGAAGGAGGGAATTGCTCTCTGATCGCCTCCTGCCCTCGTAGCCAGCCACGCATGGCTGGTCAGGGACTTTGCACAAGAATCTGTCCAGCTGGTTCTTGAAGTTATTCAGGTTGGTGTGCTGGAGATTCCATGTATATATGTATATGTATATATGTATATATATATATATATATATATATATATATATATATATGAATAAAACCACGAAGGGAAAAGAAACACAAAGGGGTGCTCAAGCGCTTTCGTCTAATGACATCCTCAGGAACACTGGAGTGAAAGGACAGATCAAGGCAATATATAGGTTACAAAAATAAACATACATACATACATATTCATATATATATACATATATATATATATACATATACACACATACATATATATAGTAAGCATAGAAAAAATTGTGGGAGGAGCAAACATTTGTATGGGAGATTGACACTTTTAGCACTTCAGCCGACATTCAATATAAATTCAAATGGCTTGTTTATGAAACAGGTCACAAAAGAATAAAGAAATAAAAATAAATATAAATATAAATTGAGAAAAAAATTAATTACAAAATAGTGCCTTAGTGATATATATGTCACAGCCTAAATAACCATAAAGAAATAAACCGGCAAATAAAAAAACCACAAATATATATACATACATATATATATATATATATATATATATATATATATATATACATACACACATACACATATACATATATATAGTAAGTAAAGAAAAATTGTGGGAGGATAAACACATTTGTATGGGAAAAAATGACACTTTTAGCACTTTGGCCGACCTTCAATATAAATTCAAATGGCTTGTTTATGGAACAGGTCACAAAAGAATAAAGAAATAAAAATAAATATAAATATAAAAAGTGCCTTTGTGATATATATGTCACAGCCAAAATAACCATAAAGAAATAAACCAACAGATAAAAAAACAAAAATTGTAAGTGGAGTCTACAAATTCAAGCTCAAAAGGGAAGTTTACAATCAATTTAATAGATGATGCCAAATTGATATATATGTCACAAAGAAATAAAGAAATAAACCAAAAAAAAATTAAAAAATAATAAAAAATAATAATAATAAATGAAAAATAAATTTTAAGAGAGGCACACCAATTTATAAGGGAAAAATTACCACAGGTTTTTTAGTTATTGTCTGAATCATGCATATTATAGTCACAAACGAATAAAAAAGTAAAAGTAAATATAAATTGGAAAACAAAATGATGCCTAGATGATATATAAAGAACCATAAAAATATATACAACATATATACGGTATATATACGAAATATAAACGCAATATATACAGAATATATATATATATATATGCATAAGGGAAAAAATTACCAAAGATTTGTTTTTATAATTATTGTCTGAAAAAACGGTAGGTCGCAAAAGAATAAAGAAATAAAAATAAATATAAATTGAAAAAATTACAAATAATACACCTACACATGTATACCCGCATAACCAAATATATATACATATACACACATATATACAAACACACACACACATATATATATATATACACACATACAAGCTTGACCTTCGCGAAATGAGAAATCATCGCGCAGAACCTTTGTGAGGTTGTAAGGTAAGGTAAGGTACATACACACACACACACATATATATTATATATATATATATATATATATATATATATATACACATACATACATACATACATATACACACATACATACATACATACATATACACACATATACATACACACACATTTAACTGCAATGACCACACACATACTCACATACACATACATACATACACATACACGCATACAGCAAAAAATTGAAAAATAAAATTGTAAGAGAAACCTACAGACTTATAAGGAAAAAAAAAGACAAAAACAAATTTTTACCAAAGATTTAACAACCTGCCCTTTTTGTTTAAATCCATTCTGAAGGAATTCAGAGCAACGGGATCGAGTTGAAACAGACCTTTACTCATGTTAAGGTTATTTGTAAGTTGAATTATAGCCGACTCAAGAATATTTCTATTAACAATGTTGCTAGAGTGAAACAAAACTGAAACATTATTCCAATCAATACAATGGGATAACTCTGACAAATGGACAAAAAGGCACTGGACAACTGTCCCGTTCTAACGGAATATTGATGCTGTTTTACACGCGTTTGCAAATCCTTTCCCGTCTGACCTATGTAAAAGGAATCACATTGCTTACACCCAATTTTATAGATAATGCCTAAATTATTGGTAGGGCTATTTTTTACTATGATGTTTTTCACAATATTGTTATATGAAAAAACTACACTGATATCCAAAAGTTTAAGTACATTAGCAATGCCTAAGAAGCCGGGAAAAATGGAAGTACTAAAATATTCTTTGACAAGGTGCGAGTGTTTTATTTCACACGATAGAAGGTTCGTTTAGCCTTATTAAGACAAGATTCCATGAACACAGATGGGTAACACAACTCACTTCCAATACCGTTGATATTTTCCAATTCGGCATCGATGTATTCCGGACTGGCGATCCTAAGAGCGCGGAGAAACATTGAGGAAAATATGGCCTTTTTAATAGGGGTGTCATGTCCAGAGTAAAAGTGTACGTAGGACAAATTGTTTTTTTTTTTCCGATAGATACTAAACTTAAAACCCGGGCTATCCCTATGAACACGCACATCCAAAAACGGGATTGAGTTGTCTTGTTCCACTTCTAAAGTAAATTTAATGGAGGGGACTTGGTCATTTAACTGAAGGAGGAAGTCATCCAGGTCACGATTCATGGGCCAGATACACAAAATATCGTCGACGTACCGCAACCAAGGGATGCCAACCCCCATCCCACAATTTTTCTTTACTTACTATATATATGTATATGTGTATGTGTGTGTGTATATATATATATATATATATATATATATATATATATATATATATATATTCCCGCAAGGGGGTTCTAAGCTCGTGCTCTTTGTGCTCGTTTGTACGTGCTTGTTCCTGGAGGTTTCACGTGCGCCCTCCCGGCCCTAGCACCCAAGGATGATGGGGCTCGACCCTGCAGTCCTTGTCATCCTTGGTCTTTTTTCACTTCGACTGTCCCTCCACCCTTTCTTTTTCCTCTGTCTTTCCTCCCACTTTTCCTTTGTTTTTCCGCCGAGATATGCCCTTTTAAATAGAGGCGAATCGGTTCTTCCCAAACTTAAAATATATATATATATATTATATATATATATATTATATGTATGTATGTATATATATTTGTGGTTTTTTTTATTTGCCGGTTTATTTCTTTATGGTTATTTAGGCTGTGACATATATATCACTAAGGCACTATTTTGTAATTAATTTTTTTCTCAATTTATATTTATATTTATTTTTATTTCTTTATTCTTTTGTGACCTGTTTCATAAACAAGCCATTTGAATTTATATTGAATGTCGGCTGAAGTGCTAAAAGTGTCAATCTCCCATACAAATGTTTGCTCCTCCCACAATTTTTCTATGCTTACTATATATATGTATATGTGTGTATATGTATATGTGTGTATATGTATATGTGTGTATATGTATATATATATATGTATATATATATATATGAATATGTATGTATGTATGTTTATTTTTGTAACCTATATATTGCCTTGATCTGTCCTTTCACTCCAGTGTTCCTGAGGATGTCATTAGACGAAAGCGCTTGAGCACCCCTTTGTGTTTCTTTTCCCTTCGTGGTTTTATTCATCATAAATATTTTTCACGTGTCACTTTCGTGAAATAATTTTTCATATATATATATATAATATATATATATATATATATATATATATATATATATATTATATATATGTATATGTATATATCTAATCCAGGTTTTCAAAATTATGAATGGGTTCGATAACGTAGATAGAGATAGCTTTTTCGAAATATCTCAATATAATAGGACTAGAAATAACGGGTGTAAGTTGACAAGTAGAAGGTTCGAGACAACAGTTGCCAAAAATTTTTTTGCGCACAGAATAGTAAATAGATGGAATAGTTTGCCGGTAGAAGTAATTAGTAGCACGTCTATAAACATGTTTAAAAGTCGATTGGACGCATATGTTGAGAGATTGGGTATAGTTTAAGGTAGTAAAATTAAAGCTTTGTGGGGATAGATCCCACAGCTCAACATAAGTGTTGTGGGATATAGGGAGGCAGCATCTTAGGTTAGGGGATACTCTGTCATTACACACCCCATCTAAAGAGATTCCTCTGCCGAGCGGTGCCCCCCATAGTACTGTGAGGTATTGAAAAACTCATGATCTTCACTTGCCCCACAAACACCTTTAAATGGGAGACCCAAAATGGGTGCACACACATTTCTACATTACTGTACAGTCTTTACAGCCAAACCTACACTTTTCCTCCTAAGTATATATATTGTAATGTATATGGTGGTAAATTTTGACTTGGTCCGCAATCGATATGGATCGTGACTTATTTTTGGTTGGGTTGATACCATAATGAAATTGACTGGATCCTTTGGATCTGATATATTTGCATGTCGGTTATAAATAGATATAGAGTGTAACATATTTGTGGATAGTAGTCTATTATGACTTGATTCTCTGGATCCAGAGATCCTATATTTAGTTTTAAATCGATAATTAATTAGTTTTAAATTGATAATTATTTAGTTTGGTAAAAATTGGTCGTTGCGAATGTACACCGCCCGCGTAGGGTGGATCGATTTTACATTTTTTTCGATTTCCATATTCTAATAGAGACAAAAACTTGCGGATGCATGAGAAAATAGCCTCTGCAAAATCTTAGCTTAATAGGTAATCATCTTCTGCCCCCGGCAGAGCGATGAAAATCATATTTTAGTGGTCAAAACCGTATTTTTCTTATAATTTTTAAAATATTTCAATATGCATCAAAATTATTCCTAATAACTATAAAGTCGATGAAAAACGTCATATGATCGTTTTTCCAAGCGCGTTGTCCTACGTTAATATCTTTTGCCCCGGCAACAACGTCAAATGTTGAAAAAATAGGTAATTTATATACATATTTTCAGATCGGCTCTTTGTCTTAAATAATGCATTTATATATTTCCCATAGCATTTATATCGTTGCTTAGGCATGAAATAACACACACGCAAAATTTTATGACTCTAGGCTAGGGTTTAAAGGTCATCTCTGGTGAGTGCTGCCAGCAGCAGCAGCAGACTAACAATATTAGCACGGACGACATTGTGGCTATCGGCTGTGATGGTACCGCAGTGAACACGGGTCGAAAAGGTGGAGCCATTCGTATGATTGAAATGAAACTACAAAGGCCAGTTCAGTGGATCATATGCCTATTACACGGTAATGAATTATCACTGCGACACCTCATTCAAGACTTGGACGGCAAAACAACTGGGCCAATGGGCTTTACTGGACCAGTTGGAAAACAACTGAACGACTGCGAAAAACTTCCAATTACAGAATTCGATGCCATTCCATCTCCCGACATTGACATAGATGATGCCGAGTTGAGCACTGACCAAAAATATTTGTTAGGCATCTACAGAGCAGTGTCGAGGGGTAGCTGCTCTTCAGCTCTCGCGGCTCGAAATCCAGGTAAGATGGCGCATTCCAGGTGGCTGACAACAGCAAATAGATTTCTGCGCCTCCATGTTTCAACCAGTGAACCCTCCAGCACCTTCAACGAAATTGTGCGATTCATTATGACAGTTTACGCACCAATTTGGTTTAAGATAAAGAAAAACTCCAGTTTCACTGAGGGCGCAAAACATTTTTCGAAATGATGCGTCTCTCTCAGACCATGTCTCAAAGATCTAAGACAATCGCCAACAAAGTCCTCCGTAGAAATTCTTTCTTTGCTCACCCAGAAAATATTTTGATCTCCATGCTACATGCCGATGAGCAACACATAAGAGAATTGGGATGGAGAAGAATATTAAAAGCACGATCAAAACAATCACCAGCGGGGGAAATTCGAGCCTTCGCCATGCCTGAGCTACTCTACGATAGTCAAAACTATTACGAAATGATCAACTGGCAAACGGCTGAGGTGACCGAACCCCCCGTTACAAAAACAATACCTGATACCCGAATAAAAGAGTTTGTTGAGACGGGAGACCAGCCTGATGGACTGATCCCACTATTCCCTTGTCATACTCAAGCGGTCGAGAGACTCATCAAATTAGTAACCGAAGCCTCTGCCAGTGTAAGTGGAATAGAAGAGAGGGACGGATTCATCCGCTCCCGTCTTCACTCCCGAACAAAAATTCCACGATTTGATTTTAAGAAAGATTACCGTATGTAAATCGACATGGAGCCAAAGGAAGGGTGGTTGGGGCTGGATAGGGTGGAACTCGACGTACAGCCACCTCCTCGTGGTGAGTTCTGGGTTGCTAATTTTATAAAATTAGCAAGCGAGGAGCTGTACTTAGTACTTATCGTACTTATAACATCGCATTAACGTAATTATAATCCACATTTAGACTTTTCTCGGGGACAGAAGATATTACTCTAGAGTCATAAAATTTTGCGTGTGTGTTATTTCATGCCTAAGCAACGATATAAATGCTATGGGAAATATATAAATGCATTATTTAAGACAGAGCCGATCTGAAAATATGTATATAAATTACCTATTTTTTCAACATTTGACGTTGTTGCCGGGGGCAAAAGATATTAACGTAGGACAACGCGCTTGGAAAAACGATCATATGAGGTCTTTTTCATCGACTTTATAGTTATTAGGAATAATTTTGATGCATATTGAAATATTTAAAAAAATTATAAGAAAAATACGTTTTTGACTACTAAAATATGATTTTCATCGCTCTGCCGGGGGCAGAAGATGAATACCTATTAAGCTAAGATTTTTCCAGTGTATTAATTTCACATTTACTATATGTATTTAAAAATAACTTCTTAATTTTTATATGTAAATCTGTATAACTTAGAATTTAACCCTCTTTTCTCAGTCTTTTAAAATTTGTCTTTACGAATAGGTTATAGAAATTTTCTGTTTTGTTTTTCATTCAATATTGATTTTAATTTCACATTGTTATTAAACAGCCTGAAGATGAGCGTATTGCTCGAAACGTTGCGCATTAAAGAAGACTTTTCATGGCATTTACATTTCTCCTTGTCATTTGATTTCTCCTAAATATTATATATATATATATATTATGTATGTATGTATGTGTATATATGTATATGTATGTATGTATGTATATATGTATATACTGTATATGTATGTATATATATATATATATATGTATATATATATATATATATGTATATATATATATATATGTATATATATATATATATATATATATATGTATATATATATATATGTATATAATATATATATATATGTATATATATATATATATGTATATATATATATATGTATATATATATATATGTATGTATATATATATATATGTATATATATATATATATGCATATAACTGCAATGACCGCGCAGTATATAAATGAATATATGTATATATATTCATATAATATTCATATAAATGAATATATGTATATATATATGTATATGTATATATGTATATTTATATATATATATGTATATGTATATGTATATATATATATATATATATATGTATATATGTATATATATATGTATATATATATATATCTATGTATATATATGTATGTATATTAGGGTGCCACACTCTATAGGGGCAGTTTTTAGAATTTGGAAATTTCGAATGGCCCTTAGTCATATTGTTTGGTTGGATGAGAAAACCCTAAATATGAAGTTTGAGCCCGATCGAAGTACATTTAGAGGTTCCGCATCGACCGTTTCTGTTGTACAGTGTGTTCGAAATAATGTATTTATCTGGGAAACCTGTAACCATGGCACGGGGTTGAAAAAAACCATGTTTTTAAAAAAAAAAAAAAACCAATGGTTTTAAAAAAAAAAACCAACTCAGATAACTCAATTAGGTACTGGTACTCAGAAATTAGAATTGCTAACTGTCTCATTTTTTAATTGGAAGATGTTAGATGTAAGAAGTGCTAACTTCACAAAAATGAAAATAAACCTAATAACAACATTTATATTTGTAGCTACATGCGTTTATAATGTAATTGATACAGGTAACTTCAATCCTTTTATGTGCAATGCCACTTTTAAATAGGACTGCTAGTGCAAGGTAGCTATATTATATACTACCGTACATACTAGGCTACCCTGAACTGATGGTTTTTAGGTCTTATCAATATAAATATAAGTTTTAGTTTTAGAGCTATTAGTTTATGAATTAAATAATTTGTGTTGTAAAAATTGAAATTATAAAAAACCAAAAAACCCCAGAAAAACATGGATTTTTTTAAATGGTTTAAACCATGACTTAAACCATTTGGGTTAAATCAGCCAACCCTGCATATATATTGCTATAATTTATGCATTTCATAAATTTAAATATTTATAATTAATATTTGCTTCTCATTGTATATATTTTCACTACTTTTCAGCATTGAGATCTGGCAACAGCGCAACGCCGGGTTAGTGTGGTGAGTCACACTGTCACAGTCTTCAGTCAATCAGTCTCCTTCACGCATTCAACGCGTGATCATCTCGTGATGGCTACCGCAAGCTCACTGAGATCCAAGACCGAGATATGGCTAATCGGACACGCCAACCCAAGCCCCCTAACGGGAAACAGGTTACCTTCAAATGGTGAAGTGCTTCGCCGGTTTATACAGTTTCATAAGGTGCAAAAACAACTTCTAGCCGAGGCGGCGCGTAATGTGATCGTCGAGGTGTATACTTTCTGGGCTATGGCCAGAATCCCGACCATGACCTCCAAAAGCGCCGCGCGAAAACTGCTTAGACTTTACGACAATTGGCAGGCACTACAGCGCAGCCGGAAGCGGTCCGGCGCCACAGGTGAGGCAGCCAGGGCGGCCTTCACCGAGGGATCGATGACATTTTTGACGTGGCTCTCGACAACGCCCTCTCCGTCATCACCATCCAGGTGGATCGCGACTTCCTTCTTGCTGAACGCGAAAAGGGTCGCCGTGGTGTCATGTCCGGGGTGGACAAAATCCTCACTGGAATTGAGCAACGTGCATCCGCGCGTGAAGCTGCCAAAGAAAGGCAACGCCAAAAGCAATCAGAGCAATCACTGGCAACAGCAACCCTTACATCATCAAACTCGTCGTCGTCGCCTAATTGCTCGACAGAAGAGGAAACCAATCCACCTACAAAGCGCCGTCGCAAAAAGAACATTATGACTCAAGACCTAGCGTCGGCACTGGACCGGACCAAAACAAGCAACCGTGGAGCCGATCAACTCATGAAAGCAGCTGCTTCCATTCTGGATATTCAAGACTAGTGATGTAGCGGATGTCATTTTTTTCACATCCGCGGATGCGGATGCGGATGTCATTTTTTTCACATCCGCGGATGCGGATGCGGATGAGGATGTTTGATTTCAACATCCGCGGATGCGGATGCGGATGTCTACATTTTCGTTATTTTTTAGGATATATTCGAGATTTGTTGTGTTTAACGTATATAATAAGTTATTATATAGAGAGAGCTGTAGCTATAATGTAGTATAATTGATTAATTGTACAATACTTGCTGTACTTTTCTCTGAACATATAAAATAATATCAAGCATCTAACTAATATAGAAATCAATTAGTGAATTCGTCTGCAAATAAATTCGTTATATTTTGTTGAGTTTCAGCCACAATTAGAAACCATAATTGTGTTACCAGGATGCGGGACGTGAACCCAACTCAAATGCACCCCACCGACCTCTTTCCCCAACCTCCACCCTTATAGAAAGAGATCTTTAATTAGCTTGATAACTATTTATATTAAGTTTAAAGTTTTATTAGGCATATTTATGAATGAGTAATTAAAATAAAGTAAACTAAGATGTTCATCGTTTAATGTTCAAACTTAATTATAGGAAGGTTATGCTTAAGGAACATTAATTTTTCTGCCTTTTCTGCTGCCAGTCTGTTTCTCTTTTCATCATATATTAATCCAGCACTGCTAAATAATCTCTCGCTTGGTACGTTTGTTGGAGGACAGGCTAAATGTTTCCTTGCAAGTTTACTCAAGTATGGATAGATATTCTGCATATTTTTCCACCAACTAATAGGATTGTCACATGCAGCCAGGCGTTTTTCTTGGTGATAGCTCTCGATCATTTTTACTACATCTTTTGACATCGCGTAGGTCTCGTCATTGCTGCTTGACTCAAGAAACTGAGAGACAGATTCTGTGATAGATTTGCTTGTTGAAGGTGTTGGTTCTGTCACTGAAACTTTTATTCTTTTGGTGGGTGGCGAAGCGACAGATTCAAGAGATTGAAACTCTTCAACTGCTTTGCCAAGTGATGATTTAACTCGTTCTAATGTACTAGGTGAAAATAACTTAGCTTTGTAACGTTGATCTAAGTAGGTTGCAAGAGAGTAACTTCATACAAGAACAGCCTCTCGTCTTGTCGCTTGCATCACTTTTGCGCACAATGAACTAGTTCTATTAATATAGTAGAATTTGATAATTTCCGCTTATTAATGACGTTTTATCTCAACGGTCCACATCCGCACGACATCCCCAGTCCAAAGTGCGGATGCGGATGCGAGAAAATGTGCGGATGTTCCGCGGATGCGGATGTGACCTACATCACTATTCAAGACACAGATGAACTGGCTCTCAGTCACGAGACGATTCGGCGTTGGCGATTGCGTCATCGAGGGGAAATCGCCAAAGAAGTGAAGATGACGTTCGATCCCAGTGTCCCGCTCATCGTTCACTGGGACGGGAAGATGGTCTCCGACTTCAGCGGCAAGAAGGTCGATCGCCTCGCCATAGTCGTGTCCGGCGACGGCGTCGACAAACTTCTCCGTGCCGAAGCTGCCTGCTGGAACTGGTCGCGCCCAAGCAGATGCTGTGCTGAACTCGTTGGATGACTGGGGAATCGCTGATCGTGTCGTCGGGCTCTCCTTTGACACGACAGCTGCCAACACGGGCGTCGTTTCGGGCGCTTGCGTCTTCATCGAGCAGGGCCTTCACCGCCAGCTGCTAAACCTGGCCTGTCGGCACCACATGCTAGAATTGGTGGCAGAGAAAGCCTTCATCGAGTGCATGGGCCCCTCCTCTGGTCCTGACATTAAACTGTTCTCGCGACTGAATGAGCGCTGGCAATCCGTCTGCACCGACCAATTCAGCGCCATCTCCAAGGAAGACCTTACTAAGCCGCTGCTCAAGGCGCGAGACGATCTGATCGCGCGTTTCAAGGGTCACATCACCAAGGGCCAGCCGCGGGACGACTACCGAGAGCTCCTGGAGCTGGCGATCATAGCGCTTGGAGGCGTCCCCCAGCGAGGTGTGCGCTTCATGCGACCGGGCGCACTCCACCGCGCCCGGTGGATGGCCAAAGTGATATACGCCATCAAGCTCCACTTCTTCCGGCAGCAGCTCCCCATTAAGGCTCGCGAGGCCCGGGGCATCCTGCGCTTCGTAAACTTTGCGCTGCTGGTTTACATTCCGGCCTGGTTTACGGCGCCCCTTCCCGCCGCTGCCCCTCGAACTGACCTGGCGATGCTCAAGGCGCTGGTTGACTACGACAAGGTGGACAAGGACGTGTCCAAGGCTACCTCCCCTGTGTTTCGACGACATCTCTGGTACCTGAGTGAACACTTGGCCGCCCTCGCTCTCTTCGATGACGACACTCCGCTGGAGGAGAAGAGTCGAATTGCGACAGCCATCAAGGGTGTCGATGGCAC
>JAJOZX010010344.1:122500-126173 GCA_023014485.1 Bathynomus jamesi
TCGCAATCATAATTGTAATAGACAAAACGAAAATGTGCTCAGTGGTGTACTTAAATTGTACTTACGTACTACTACGAAATGATATCGCCTTCAGAAATGAAGACTCGGCAAAAAAATACGATTATTTTTTTATTTTTTTTTATTTTTATTTGGAATCTTTCAAACATCTGATCATGTGTTTAAAAGGGGGGAACTTAACCTTCAACTGCCTTCCCCCAACATTTAGGCTTATATTATACATGTATTTGGAAAATGAACTTCACTTCATTACGGGACTCTTCTTTGGTCACTGATACGAGACTCCCTTGTTAGCAGCCTCGCTGCGAGGAGGGAGCAGAGGCCCCTTGCCTCCTTAACTTTTTAGATTCCGGCCTGAGCTATGGTCGAAAGAGGTCGAACCTGTACCCCTGTAAAATTCAGAAGCTAATTCAGAGGCTGAGCACTACCTGTACATTTTAGCAATAAATTACAGTAAAAGATAGTTTTTATCTTATCCTTCGAGCCTTGCTCTCTTCAGAAGAACTTAGTCATTAAACTTTCCGGATACGCTATAAGAAGAGTCCGGAACTTTCAGCATTTTTAGTAAGTCTATCGGAGTCCTCCGAGCCACTATAGAAGAACTCGGAGAGTAATATAGAAGAAAACTACTGCAAGTCACACATCCGTTGCTGCCACCTAACTAGAACCCCCGTCGACTTCGAACCATCCCGGGTTATAGAGGGAGGGGTTAACATATATATATATATATATATATATATATATATATATATATATACATACATACATTTAACTGCAAACACGCAGTATAATTAACGTAAAGAACGCCGCTTGTATAGGAGATATTCCGCGCAAGATGAGAGAGAGAACGAAACAACTGAAAAAATGAGGTAACCACCCGAGAATCGAACCCGGGATCTTCCGATTGCCGGTCAGATATGATAACCATTACACCATGGGACTCATTCATTCAAATGCCGTAATTCTTCTACATACGCGCAGAAACCAATTCCCCAAGGGGGCACCTCCCGCATGCCGTAACATTATATACATTTAACTGCAAACACGCAGTATAATTAACGTAAAGAACGACGCTTGTATAGGAGATATCCCGCGCAAGATGAGAGAGAACGAAACTGAAAAAATGAGGTAACCACCCGGGAATCGAACCCGGGATCTTCCGCTTGCCGGTCAGATATGATAGCCATTACACCATGGGCCTCACTCATTAGGGTGTGTCGAATTTTTCAACTTTCAAATTCCAAATATGAGGGGTGCTAAAAAGTTGCAGCATGACTTAGGAATTCTAAAGATATTTTTGTTAATTTAATATAATTTAGTTTTGCTTGGTAAGAAGCTACATAAAAATAGTGACTTTTTTTACTTTTTTGTGGAATTATATAATAATTATTATATTAATAATTATATATGCTGTATATATAATGCACTGCTGTTTTTGCTTATTTCACAGGTTGAAACATATTCATCAGTGTGCTGAAGATTACTTGTCCGTCAGTGCTACCATCCTAACCAGTGGGAATTGACCTACAATGGCTTCTAAAGGAGGACAAGACTAGGGACATTCACACATATGAGCAACCTAATTGGAACTGGTAGAGAGTTGTTGCCCTCTGAACTCCCAACTCTGCGAGACGTTCTGAAATATGGGCTACTGCTAAGACAACAAAGTGGTGAGGATGTGAGAAACTACCCAGCAGCCAGTCTTGCAAAGGACATTTACCCTAAAGTGCTTGAAAAGTGGGAACGAGCAAACAGTTTCTTTTGTAGCCCCCGTTGTAAATTCACGAGTCACAATCTTAAACAAGATCCAAGAGAGCTGGGAGCAGGCCAAAACATATCTCTTGGGAGAGGAAAGCTACATGTCAAAGAGGCTTTCATTGCAAAACTTGACAAGCTTTTTGACATCCTCAGTTGCAAGTGTAAAATTGCAACTGAGGTGGTGTTGGCCTGCGTGCCACAGCTGCCATCACCACTGCTGCCTTTATGGATGCTGGCTTGATCACTGAAGAAGACAAGAGACTTGTAGTTGATCACAATAAAGTCAAGAGGGCCCAAGAAAAAGTTATGAGATCCCTGGATCAGGAATTTGATGATCTTTGTAAGAAGGGTGAAATTGACTGCATCTTCTTGGACGGCCGTCAAGATACAACTAAAGTTATGCTGAAAGCAGACAATTCAGATCGTCAGTTCCCCAGCATCATCAAAGAAGAGCATTATTCTGTGTGCAGTGAGCCAGGTGGAAGATATCTCTACCACTTCACTCCTGAGAAAGGCTCAACGAGAAAAAAACCTGCTGAAGTTATTGCTGATAATCTTGTAGATTTCATGAAGAAGAAGGGCATTGATAAAAGCCTGCAGGCCATTGGAGGTGATTCTACAAATGTTAACACTGGCTGGGAGGGTGGTTCCATGCATTGGGTAGAGGTCAAGCTTTGCCGTAAGCTGATCTGGTTGGTTGTGCCCTCCACACTAACGAGTTACCCCTGCGACACTTGATCACAGCACTGGATGGGAAGACCTTGTCTAACAACAAGTGGACAGGTAACATTGGCAAGATGCTAGACACTGCAACCGAACTTGAAATTGATCCTTCATTCACCAAAGTCTCAATTGGAGAGCCTCTTACTTCACTGAGTGACAATGTCGTAAAGGATCTCTCTACTGATTAAGCGTACGGGTATAGGATCACACAGGCCATAAGGACAGGAGAACTTCCCACAGATCTGTCCCTTCTTGAAATTGGTCCAGTGAGCCATTCAAGGTGGTTGACAACAGCAAACAGGCTTTGTCGCATATGGGTTTCAAAACATGGCCTTAAAGGCAAAACCCTCAACAACTTAAGACTGATAGTGGAATACAAGGTTGGTGTGTACTACCCCTGTTGGTTCAACATCAAAGTAAAACACTCTTGGGTGGAGGGCCCACGCCACATCTTGTTTCAGCTGCGGCTAATTAGGCTGCAAAAGAAGGCTGTAGTGGATGCTGTTTTGCCAACCATCAAGCGCTCAGCATGGTATGCATTCAGCGAAATGATAATCCAGACACACTTGTGCTCAGATGACAGCGAGTAGAGGAGAGCTGGTGTCCAAAAGATTGTTGACATGAGGGGTGGAGATGATGACACACTTGGAGATCTTTCTGTACGTCCCAGGAAGACACCTTCCATCAACCCCAGTGCTTCTTCCGTGTTGGAGCTGACAGACTGGTCTGACGGGGTATTTGAACCTCCTTTGACATGTAAACTGACTACAGCGGAAGTAAAGAAGTTCTTTGACAAGCCTATGCAAGTTCCACAGTGGCCCTGTCATGCTCAGTCAATAGAGAGCTGTGTGAAACAAGTCACAGAGGCAGCAGGCAGGGTGTATACACATGAGAAACGTGAGGGCTATATCAGAGGCCAAGGAAGCAAGTGCGGCTGATTGTCCAAGAACGAATCAAAAGCAAGACTTGATGAAACTTGTTGTTTAAATATTTTTTTTACTGATGTCATTACTTTCTAATGTTTTATGATTACAAGGATATGTTTTATGATTACTAGGATATGTTTTATGCAGAGAAACTAAATTTTTATAGCATTACCTGACATTTTGAGAAGCTAAAATTAAAAATGTTGTTTCCGAGAGCAATTTATGTGCTTTTAATCAAACGTAGATTT
>JAJOZX010010345.1:0-5000 GCA_023014485.1 Bathynomus jamesi
AAATTACGATAATAAATACAAACATATATATATATATATATATATATTATATATATATATACAGCTAGACTACCGACAACCCTATAATTCTATTAAAACTTTATACATATTCGAAACGCGTATTAATCTTTTGTTTGTCCTGAGTGAAGTTTGCTCTCCAGAGCTGAGGACGCCTCTCCGAGAGGAGGCAAAATCTGGGAAAAAAAAAGAAGAAATAAAAATAATTAACGGTAATTACCGCACGTGAAATTAATTAACGGTAATTACCGCACACCGAATAATGCAATATGAATTTTTAAGCCGATTTTAATGCGGGTCATAAAGAACTTAAAATGTTCATATTGTGTCAGAAAATGGGATCGTGCCAGTTATACCTTATAAAGTGAATGAGATGGAGTTTTGGGAGTGAATGAGGGAAAGAATGGATAAAATGATGAGACACTTAGTGATTTAATAATACATAAATGAATTAATATGGAGTAAAAAAGAGTTATGAATGATATAACGGATGAGTGACTGAATGAATGAGTCAAAAAGGAATGAGAACTTGGTCTGTTAATGAATTCGTTTACTAAATTGATGCGAGTCTCATTCTATAATATAAAGATGAATGAATAATTGTCAGAATGAATGAGTGAATGAGAAAATTACTGAATGAATTCAGGAAATTAAGAGAAAACTAAATAATGTAAATGTGGATAAGCCAATAAATAACCAATTTTCAAATCAGTGATTCGCTCCTGTGAGGTAAGCCAGGAATATGCGTATATGAAAGATAACACCCTTGTACTTTCAGTATACAGAAGGAGAACAATGTACACATTCATAGTACGTGTAATATCTTAGGGATAATTCTAATTTCTTTCAGAATGTAATCCAATAGAGTTGCTACGGTACGCATGCTCAAAATACTTCTAATTTTTAGTTTTCCAACTGGTACAACTTACATCACTTCATTCCCAGTACTTACGCCTGGTTCCAGGGTTGATCTGTCGAGACGAGAATATTCTCTACCGGACCGCGGTCGCAGTGTTGTTACGGATGCTCTACCCAGCAACCTTTGTCAAGAAAATTAAGAGCTTTATAAGGGTTGCAATTAATATTTTTTACCTTTTAGTATTTTCACGATGTACAGTGCCCTGCCAGAATAAAAAAAGACTACCATCCTAAAGCAATGAATAGATATGTGGCACCGTCTTCTTGAAACATTTAATGTCCTCCAGGTGAAGTATACTATTCCGAAACAAAGGCAGGAAGTTCTTATGTAAGCTGGATATGTATCCTTGTGAGTTAACATAGTCAGTTTTTCCAGAGTACCAAATAGCTTCCCACACCACAACAGTACAACCACCAAATTTCAGTGGGTAGCACCAATTTGGGATTGAACACAAATTCACAGGTTCTCCATACCCAGATTCTCGTCTGCTGAAATATTGATTCATCTGAGGAGACAACACAATGCTAAAACTGATAAACTGATCACGCTTGTCCTTCATCTGCATGGACCACTCATATCGTTTCTTATCATGTCTCAGAGGGCGTCCTACATACAGTAGTACGTATAACTAGAGGAAATGATATGAGTGGTCCATGCAGATGAAGGACAAATGTGATCAGTTTTGGCACTCTTTTGTCTTCTCATATGAATCAAAATTACATTAGTTTGCTTCAGGAGGACGGATCTGGGTACTGAGAGCATGTGAAGATGTCCCAAACTGGTGCAACCCACTGTGAAATTCAGTGGTTGTGTTGTTTTGGTTTAGGCACATATAGAAAAAAAATGGAGTAATTTTCCTAGTTGCTTTATAAAGGTTACTCAAATGTACTAAACTCCTAGTCATTTACTCAAGTTCACAGAAAATGTCGTCAAAAAATCATTAGTCGATTGACTACTGTCACTCATACTAAAATTATCCTTAATTCTTTTCGCGTTGAACTGGTCAGTTTATTTGTTTGCCAGAGTCTGGCACAAATCCTTAATTTCGAAGCTGACCTCCTTCGATTTCTATCCTTCTATCTGTGCCTTTATCTCTGATTTCCTTTCTAGATATATATATATATATATACAGTATATATATATATATATATATATATATATATATATATATACATTCAACTGCAAAGAACACGCAGTATAAATAACGTAAAGAACGACGCTTGTATAGGAGATATTCCGCACAAGACGAGAGAGAGAGAACGAAACAAATGAAAAAATGAGGTAACCACCAGGGAATCGAACCCGGGATCTTCCGATTGCCGGTCAGATGCGATACCATTACACCATGGGCCTCACTCTTCCAAATGCCATAATTCTTCTACATACTCGCAGAAACCAATGCCCCAAGGGGGCACCTCCCGCATGCCGTAATCCCGGGTGGTTACCTCATTTTTTCATTTGTTTCGTTCTCTCTCTCTCGTCTTGCGCGGAATATCTCCTATACAAGCGTCGTTCTTTACGTTATTTATACTGCGTGTTCTTTGCAGTTGAATGTATATAATGTTACGGCATGCGAAAAGGTGCCCCCTTGGGGCATTGGTTTCTGCGAGTATGTAGAAGAATTACGGCATTTGGAAGAGTGAGGCCCATGGTGTAATGGTATCGCATCTGACCGGCAATCGGAAGATCCCGGGTTCGATTCCCGGGTGGTTACCTCATTTTTTCATTTGTTTCGTTCTCTCTCTCTCGTCTTGCGCGGAATATCTCCTATACAAGCATCGTTCTTTACGATATATATATATATATATAAAGGGTGATCCAGAGAAATGGGACCCAAAAGAAACCCCTGTAACTCTTAAAGTATAAGTCCTTTTATAAAATCATACGCATCATTCGAAAGAGGATAGTTACAAGATTGTACAGGATTGTATAGGTTTTCACAATACAAGACAAGATAAGATACAAAACAAAATAAAAGTGTTAGTTAAAACTAACCCTTCAAGATGACTGCATGGACTGTGGAACAGCTGCGTTTCATAACTGAGCAATATTATGAGCATGGAAGAAGTGTAGTTTCAGTTCAAAGATCTTTCAAGACAAATTTTCAGATGTCAAAATCACCTTCTAAGAGCTGAAACTACACTTCTTCCATGCTCATAATATTGCTCAGTTATGAAACGCAGCTGTTCCACAGTCCATGCAGTCATCTTGAAGGGTTAGTTTTAACTAACACTTTTATTTTGTTTTGTATCTTATCTTGTCTTGTATTGTCAAAACCTATACAATCCTGTACAAACTTGTAACTATCCTCTTTCGAATGATGCGTATGATTTTATAAAAGGACTTATACTTTAAGAGTTACGGGGGTTTCTTTTGGGTCCCATTTCTCTGGATCACCCTTTATATATATATATATATATAGGGTGAACCAAATGTAGGTGGACAGTAAATGATAACGTTTATTTTGAGAATACATATTTAATTTTTTTGTATACTATAATACAAAATAAAATTTAAATAAATTTAGTTATAATATTTAATATAATATAACACAAACACCATAGTTATAATGAACACCATAGTTATAATATAATATAACACAAACCGTATTCAACCTACTGTCCACCTACTTTTGGTTCACCGTGTATATATATATATATATATATATATATATATATATATTATATATATATATATATATATATATATATATATATATATGCTGCGGTTGTAGATAGCCACTATTCTTCTACTAAAGCTATCAATAGTAGTGGTGCTCAGGGCTCTGTCCTGTCATCCATTCTTTTACTTTTATTTATCAATGATATGTTAAATCGCACTTCCTGTTCTATCCACACCAATGCCGATGATTCCACTTTTCACTTCTTCATCCGCTTCACAAAGCGTCCCTCTCAACAGACACTCAATGCTTCGCGTGGGACGGCTACGATACACTTGACCTTTTATCTCTCTACTATGTCTGATTGGGGCAGAGAAAAACCTTGTGGCTTTCAATGTTTCATAAACTCAGTTCCTTTATTTGTCTACTCGTCACAATTTTCCACACGACTATCCACTTACCTTCAACAATACACAATTCAATCCTTCCTCTTCTTTTAACATTCTTGGCGTTTCCTTTTGTCTTGATCTTTCCTGAAAAGATCACATATACTCTCTTTTTAAAACAGTTTCTAAGAGGTTAGGTGTGTTGTACCGGTTCCGCAGTTTCTTCACTCCCACTCAGTTCTGTACAGAGGTCTTTCTGCTCTTGTATGAAGTACGCTTCACACGTGTGGGGTGGCTTAACCCACACAGCTCTACATGACCGGGTGGAATCAAAAGCTTTTCGTCTCATCAGTTTCCCGCCTCTTCCTGACTGTCTTCAATCCTCCTTTCTTCGCCGGAATGTTGGTTTATTCTCTTTTTACTATCGCTATTATAATGGACACTGCTCTTCTGAACTCTCTAACTGGATGCCTCCTCCTTTAAGGAGAGCTTGCAGTACCAGATTTTCGACATATTCTCATTCCTTTTCTGTTCAACTTTCTAGCGCAAGTGTTAATCGTTATTTTCAATCTTTCAGCTACTCAACCGATGAACTCTGGAACAACCTTCCTCATTCCATCTTTCCCCCTGTCTATGACCTCCACTCTTTCAAACGCATAGTGTCCAGGCATCTCGAAAACTTTGGACTTTGATTTTGGCTCTCTTTTTCCTCTATAGGAGGGGCGTTTTTGCGGGCATTCGCCCTTGGCCCCTCCTTCTTGCATAAAAAAATGATTATGTTTGGTATAATAATTCGCGCATTTCTTCTAAAACTTTTCAAATGAGTTTACAGTTTTGACGGTTTTTTTTTGCACATTAAAATAATTTGTTGATTTTTAGTTGAAAAGTTTATGCAATTGATTGACGATTATCATTGTGTAAACCAGTGGTGCACAAACTTTTTTGATGTGAGGGCCAAGCGAAGAAAATAACTAAATGTATTAGCCTACTTACTTTCCATTTAAGTCATAAATTGGGTCACTTTTATATTCTAACTTTTTCATTGAATTGAAAAGAT
>JAJOZX010010345.1:10000-12500 GCA_023014485.1 Bathynomus jamesi
TTAAAGCAATTTTGTATATTTGAGCTTTGCTTTAATAAGATTGTAAAATATCCTTCAAATGACCAAAATAATTATTACTGATAATTTATAAACGCTTTTAAAACTCAAAAAATACTTTTTGAGATAGATTAATTTCATTCTCTTTTAAAGATGCCTAAAATTTTATTTCAGTTGATCGTCATTATGATGAATGAGTAATTCAAGAGAAATTCAAAAGAAATTCAAGAGAAATTCAAGAGAAAGATTAAAAAAAAAAATTATATTCTCTTTTGGAGCTGTTATAAATCATTGCCTTCTCAACTTAGATTATTCCACGACTGCAAATCTTTGAAAATAGAAATTTTCAAATTCTTCAAATTTTTGTTTCAGTTCACTCGAAAAATGATAATTATTTGGCCAGTAATAAGAGATGTCATTATTATTATTATTATTATTAATTTATTATTATTATTATTATTATTATTATATTTGAATTTGATTCGACTAAATTCATGCCTTGAATGTAAGAGAATATATTTGCATTTGTCTCCCCTTCCTAATTTATTGGACGCATTTACTTCAACCAGTTACAGAAGCCGTGATTCAATTATTTCACGTGTTCATAACGGGTTAATGAAGCGAAGCGGAACCACACTGTGCATTCTATTTAGAGTTATACGATCGATCGAGACGAACCTACGACACGACACATTGGATTGGTACAATCCGATTCAGAGGGTCTCACGCACTCTTCGAGGGAAAATGAGTCATTAATGTTATTGATGCAATTCATCTTAGAATTAATGATTAAAAAATAATGTGCGAGTCTGGGACATTTTCATCTACTGTACCTGTAAATAATCTTAAAATGAATTTATTACAAACCTGTTTTCTGATGAGATGAAGCTACAGTTTGACATTGTTTCTGTTTAGGTCCTCTCGGTAATGAGCTATGCAAACAGTGGCTGAGAAGAATCCTTTCAGTGAGTTTCGGAGATTCACAAACTCCAGAATCACTGCTTGAGGCCGAGTCTCTGTTCGCACTTTTGCCAGGCACAGACGAAGAACGACGTAAAATTGGACCTTCACTGCATGGAAAATCGTTATGGTTGGTATAAGTATCCGTGAGAGGATTTATCGGTCCTACAAAAGGCGTTTGAGCACACGAGTCCGATCCCTTTTTAGACGTGATCAAAGAAAGGGAATCGAGTTGTGAGGTAGAAACAAAGGGAGACATATTGATTAAAGAGGTAGGGATGCTGTCGAGAGAAACATTTGTCATAATGTCACTACCCGAATTATTATTGTCCACTGCGGAAGAAATACTCGAAGTTTGACATTTTATTTGGCACTGTCCGTGAGTCTTTTTTCTCGATCTTCCTCTAACGCATCTACTTGACTCCGAACGAGGTGTAGATGTTCTAAACGGAGAGTTGGGAGGTGACTGAACTGGTGTACCGCAGGGTGTAGGATCTGGAGTTTCAAACTGTGAAGAATAGAAAGGCTCCTGAAGTATTGAATCTGCAGAAGTAGATCTTCGAATATGTGAATTAATAGAATGATTTTGTCTTGCTAAGGAGAGAGAGCGACCCGGTCGGAAAACCGAAGGTTTCAAGTCGTTGTTTTTTGTAATCGATAGGAGATCCAGGGCTTTTCATGCATAAGTAGTGTGATTGTCCTAATGAAAGAGGCCCTGGACCCATCATGAGGTAGTGAGCTTCTTCTTCTTTTTCTTCCATTTTTGTAATTTCTTTTTGAGTGTTCTGGGTAAGTTTCGATGCTTCCAAGGGGACTGTGTCTCCATTTGGATTGTCCCACTCGGGCTGAACAACTCCACCACACTTATTACACTGAGCCACCACCCTTTCTTCGTCAGAAGCAGAAGGCTTAGATTCATGAAACGAAACGTTAGCGTAGTTAGGATTAGAATTAGTTGGTGTTTCTTCCTCAGGGGGCTGAGGAGATGGGGGAGGAGTAGGTGCTCTTGGTTTAGACTTTTTACTTTTATCGACAACCGCATAAATAGGAGAATTAGAATACGACTGTATTTCTTGCCTAATAACATCATTGCCCTCCTGTCCTGGAAAGTTGGAAAGCTTATCTTTACAATGAGTGAAAGAATGACTGCAATTACAAGATTCACTTTTACTTAAAACCCCTTGGCAGTGAAGAAGTGATTTTGGCTTGACAAGCGTTCCGGTGTTTGCGTCTAAAACAGGCATTTTACCCTCCCCATTAACTCTTAGTGGTTCCTCTTTTTCTGCTGATAAATCATTTCTCCTACACATGAGAGATCCCGCCCAGCAGAGCATTTTGCCACAAGCGTCCATTCCCGCTGATTGCTGCAAGCAATTTGCATGAGAAGGATTCATTGTCCCAAATGCGAGCCCGCTATCGTGGCGAGACATTACTTTCCTTGGAACGTCGTAGTGTTGAAAATGTGGTTTTGGCACATCATAATTATCCATCGGGTTTGGTGTAACGTAAGAACGTTGCTGGCAGCTTAAAGATGCTTTGCTCA